>JAXIVJ010005434.1:0-70000 GCA_036785665.1 Chirona hameri | reverse complement strand
GATATGGCGTTTGAAATAAACCTAGAGAGCCTTGCAAAGGTCACATCAAAGCTTTACGCATTGGAGTAGGTAGGTAATAAGTATCAAGTTGGCTCTCTTGATAAGCCAAAAGTTAATCGCTATAATTTCAAGATAGCAGAACGTTACACCATGCAACATATTTAGCCTGAACCTTCAGCGTGTCGTACATTTATCAGTCCAGTGCATCCTTTACATGCGTTGGAAGGAAATAAAATGCTGACCAAATGTTTATGTTTCAGGTACGAGACCACCAACGGCATCATCGCCCAGGAGGACGGCATCTCCTACCCTGGCAACGTACCGGAATCTGGCAACTACGTGAGGAGCGGCTCCTACTCGTACACCTGGGAGGGTGTCACCTACACTGTGAACTGGACGGCTGACGAGAACGGCTTCCACCCGGAGGGTGATCACCTGCCCGACTTCAGCCACACTCGGGAACATATTGGAAACATCGAGGAGCACCTGTGATACGGCTAAAGTTCTGTGGACTTTGAATCGGATCATCATGCAGGAAGGAATCTTGTGATGCCATCGTTGTGATGTTCATTCTGCCAAATGTCTGTCCTTGCGTATGAAATGTGTCATTTACGTGATACTTGTCCTTCGTGTTCTGTCTGTCGGTGTATTACAATACCATACAATATATTGAACAACTCTTATTTCAATCGTTTAAGGCACTTTCACCTATAATATGCAGTCAGCAGTGCACTCTTCACAGCGTATGCATAGAGAAGTCACGGCACCCGAGGCTGCTGAGGAGTTCTTTTTTCCCTTTGGTGTTTCACGACAATTCGTAAACCACAAGCTATTGCCCCGAAGAATGCAGTATCCTCTCCATCATTTATGCAGTTACTGGCCAAAGAACATTATGAGGAAGGGGCGGATACAGGAGATATTGGGGCCGGCGGCCAACTTCGGAGTTTCAGCTCCGAATGCGTAGGACACCCGTAGCGAAGGACCACCCAAGGCGCGGGATCGCCCTCAGTCCTGGAGGCGCCCATGTCAATGTGGCGCTCAGAGTCAAAACTGTCAGCTAAGGCGTCACTGAGTGGGAAACGCCGCTTCGTTGATGACATCCTGAGCCGAAAGCGTCCATATGTCCTAAGTTCCTTTGACTTAGAAGAGTCCCTGAGTCGAGGCTCCTCTTGCATCGATGACGACCTCGTATTGGAGGCGCCTCAGCGCCAGTAGAAACCCCGCTCCAGGAGACGCCTCCAAGCCAAGATGCCTCTTGCGTCATAGTCACTCTTGACCTTAAAGAGAATGTTTCACCTTTCTGAAAGTTGTCAAATATACGCTGGTTGTATTCGAAAATATGAAGTAAATACTGCTGAAAACGATGGTGATATTTTTTATATCGAAAAGTCACTTGACTTTATACAAATTAAGTTAGTAAATTTGGGATGATGACGTCATTATTGAGCTATATAGAGCTATAGAGAAAACTTTACGCTGCCAAACATATGGCACAATCGCTTCAGACAATTCTGGCGACTTAAATACAAGCATTGTGGAACTGTGTCTTCTCCCGGACAGAACACAATGACGAGTGCGAGGCATTGCGATTGCTCAATATTTATTTTACAAAACGATCAATCCATAACTGAGACTTCCAACAACGCGAAAACCTCAACTTGGACCGCAATCTATCGCGTTGGCCGTTGTTTACATCGTACTCGCCAAGGTTCGAGAAATACAGGTCATTTGACTTCCAGGACCAACAATCTTGAAGTGGCTGTCAGCCAATCAGCGGTGGCATTACCATAGACCCCATTTTGCAAATTCGAAATTAAATTGCTTAAAAACGGATAAGTTTTGGGGAAAATGACCTTAATAATTTAGACATTCCAATAACGGCCAAAGATAATGGTTATCTCAGTTCAAAACCAATACAAGGGTGAAATATTCCCTTTAATTAAGGCGTCCCTGAGTCGTAAGCGGCTCGAGGATAGTTGAAACCTCATTTTTACTAATCGACATCATTTTGAAAGAATAATGGCCACAGAATTTGCCCAAGGACAAGTACCACAGCTTCCGAAAACATCACTATGAACAGTACCGCGTTTGGAGAGGCTGTCCTCGATTATAGCTGTAACGGCAACATCGAAATACCTATATCTCAACACAGGATTATTCTAACGCGAACGAATCAGTTTTGAAGGACTCAAATAAGGAACATACAGGATTGAATACAGATGATTTAAAAGTTACACCATGACAAACGGTGACGATCCTGAGAGGCGGTAAATTGTCTCCTCCTTTGGTATCCCTAGGAGTGCTTGACTGCACCAATGCTCTTCAGCATCTTCACGAACGACCGAAGAACATCCCAGGGGCGGATCCAGGCAAACATTTCGGGGGGCACATCAGACGTGAAGAGGCCCTCGAGCTGAAAAGGGCCCCAACGTTTTTGCAGGTTTGAAAGGGCCTCCAGTCGGTCTGAGAGAGTATTTTCAGGTATGAGAAAGCCCTTAACAAGCCTAAGAGGGCCTCGTCAGGCCTGAAAGAGTCCCATACCAGTCTGAGAAGACCCTTGATAGGCCTGAGAGGGCCTGATATTTCTGCGTGTATTTAAGCCTTTGCAGCATTTGTAATGTGGATTTTCATGTTACAGTAGGTACTTGTTATTTAGCGCCGCCAAGCGGCGATTTTTTACGGGTTTCCCTGATAAAACCCAGAAATATAGGCGATGGGCCTTATAGATCATAAGAAGCTAAAAATGTTATTCATTCAATTCAGCGTTACGACGAACCGAAGACGATGACGATGGCTTCGTTGTGATGATGGCCACCGATGTGACGTAGCGAAGCGGCGTGAAAATGTGAATTTTAGGTCGTGGAAAACGAAATTTTAATATTGGAACCAGACCAGTGGAGACCAGTGGATCCACGCCTCAGGTAACCCCTTTTCCTGGTTGCACATCTCGGTATGATGAAAAATATTGAAATGAAGGTAGTTTTTCACATACATTAACTAGCCTCGGATAGTAAATCACGATGACCGGTAGCAGTCAGCGCTCAATAGCACATATGATAATCATAACTATGCATATGTACCGAACTGTAACAAACAACTGGTAACAGTGCAAATGGTTTAAAATCAGCAAGAGGCAGAACGACTTTTCCGCGCATAAATGTTCCCTGTGGATCTGGAAGAGCCTGAGGGTGGATGGCTTTGGGAGCTGGTCCTGGCCTGGTCCCCAGTATTAGCTCTTCCGTGTCCAGCAAGTTGGGCATCGCTCCAGCTTCCGCGGGTGCCGATGTCCGCGTCATTGCGTCCGCGTCGCCTTTTTCGAAACTCGGCAGACTAGCTAAACATGCACTGGCGGATCCAGCCGTCGTTTTTTTGGGGGTGGGGTGGGGGCAAATCGGTGGGAGGCACTGGCAGATCCAGCCTCTCTCCGGTGGGGGGTCTTTTTGTGGCAAAAAGGTACCCCCATTTTTCTACCTCCGCATATTTGGGCCGTTCACCTTATTTTAGTATTCAAGCCTAAGAAATTCACCTTTCAAACTCACAACAAATTATTTTGTGGATTTTTTTCCCCGAAAAAAACATTTTTCCCCCATTTCTTGGTTACAAAACTCACAATTTCGGATATCAGAGATAGCCATGTTGAAGAGAATGTCATTTCCTTTCTTTTGACGTTTTTTATTTGCAATTTGCTTCAAAGCTCTACGCTTTGTCCAACATTTATAGTTTTTTCCACCAGAAATGGCATGGCATGACGTTATTAAAACGTCATTATCTCCCAAAATACTACATCAATTTAATTGAAAGTTGGTGAGAATACTTACACTTGATGCAGGATAAGGTACTGAAAGTTTCACGTTGATACCTATCACAGTTTCTAGGTTATTGAGAAAATCCGGGAGGGGGCAGATACTTCCAATAAGGTTTGAGCTAGAAGTACCTATATCAAACTAGGTACCTACCTATAGTTTGTTTTATTTTGATTGCACAATTGCCATTGGGAACTTTGTGAGAATCACACGTGAATTTTGTACACACCGCTGTCACGCGTCCCGAAAAGTTATTTTCACAAAAGCAATACGTCATTTTTGACAAACATTTAGGCCGAAATAGAGTGTAGATTGGATTCCAAATTGATACCATATGCAGTGTGCTTCCTATATGTAAAAAAACGTTTGTTCGAGCTTCAATTCCGGCTGGCAGCTTGCTGGCCGCTATTTTCTCGTCCAGTTGAGCTTTTTAAGCACTGATTTTATGGTAAATGTAGGCGTGCCCAAGGGGTGGGGCCCACGGGGCAATTGACCCCCCCCCCCCTGAAGGTCCGTACGTGCCCTCTTGGCCGTATGTGCCCTTTTGTAAATAGGTCCCGAAGGTCCCTATTTCCAAAGATGCTTCAAAGATGAATGATTTTTTTCAGGGGAAAATGTTGAAATTATGCCCCTCTAAAAATATAGTGGGCCAAATCCGGTGATTTGTTTTGGTTGGGTTACCTTATGCTCCCCTGATAAAAAATACTCACTCCTGGGGTGAATCCTGGATACACTACTGATGGTAAGAGCCGTGTTTCCCAAACAAAAATCCAGTTTTCACTGTGTATAGCTGGATTTTGACTGGTGCGAAGTCAATTTTTACGAACAATTGTTAACGTTTTTGTTTTTGTTAGGGGGAAGACATGTTGCTCCCCCTTCCAGGTTTTTTGGGGGCCATGGCCTGGTTGCTCCCCCCCCCTGGATCCGCCAGTGTAAACATGTATCCCGCTTGAAAGTTAATATTTTATGAAGCGAGTGGGACCTGGGGGCTGGGGCCAGCAATTACCACCAAGGAGAGCCTCTGCCAGACATTTAATACAATGAATTTTCGCATTTTCCAAATTTGAATAAGCAATTGCGAAACTTGTGTCATGCCGCGAAGCGGCGCGAAATTTTTCAGTTTTAAACTGAGGATAGCTGGATTTTGACTGTTGCAAAGGCAAGTTTTACGATAAATTGTTAACTTTCCTCGAAAAAGTGTATGAAGGGGGGGGGGTCGACCCCCGCCTTCTGAGAGTGGGAGTCCGGACCCCCCCGTCGGCGACGCTCCTGGCCCTATGCCAGTTTTGTAGGGCCCCTGCAAGACTTGAGAGCGACATATGCTGGTCTGGAGGATCATCGGTAGGTCTGAAAGGGCCCTCGGTCGTTCTGAAAGGGTCCTGTGCCGGTGCGAGAGCGCCCTAAGGTCGGTAAAAAAGGTACCTCAGTCTCTTTGAGAGTACTATCGGTAGGCCTGAGAGGGCCCTTTCTAAGTCTGAGAGGGTCATTGCCAGACTTGGATGGCCCTCCGTCCGTTTGAGAGAGCCATTGTCAGGCCTGAGAGGGCTCCGACCAGGCCTCTGGCTCAGGCGGGCCCAAATGGCTCGCCTGGTGTCCGGTATAGGGCCCTCTGTCGCCTAGTAAGGGCCCTCTCAGACTGGCTTAGGGCCATCTGAGGCCTGGCAAGAGTCCTCTCAAACAGACACAGGCCCATTTCAAGCCCGACAAGGGCCATCTTTGACTAATGTAGGAACCAGTCAGGACTGGGACTGGTCCTCTCAAACCAACGTATGGTCCCTCTAAGGCTTTGTCAGGCCATCTTAAGCGGGCCGAGAACCCTCTCAGGTCCGGATAAGACCCTCGCAAACCACCCCAGGGCCCTCTCAGAACTAGCAAAGGCCCTCTCCGACAGGCGTAGGGCTTTATCAGACCCAGCGAGGGCATATTGAGACCTGACAAGGACACTCTCAGGCCGACGTAGGGCCCAGGCACGTATCCAGTATTTCGCCCAGGGGTGGGGGGGGGGGGGCGCCTCGAATGGGTCCCCTTCCCGAGCGTTGAAAGGGCCCAATTCCCGATCATTGCAAGGGCCCAGCAGACTCTCTGACCTCCACATGGGCCCTTTGAAATTCCCAGGGGCCCTCTGGTCTGTCCAGGAACCCTCAAGCCCTCCAGCCTTCTAAGGGGCCCTTCCGACCTGGTAAGGGACTGCGCTGGCTGCTTTGTCGCCCTGCCGACATGCTAAGGGCCCTCCGACTTGGCCTTGGGCCCCTCCGTGCTGGCTAGGGGCACATTCGGCATGTTCAGGGGTCCTTTCGGTCTGGTCAAAGGCCCTCTGACCTCCACAGGGGCCCTTTCAACTTCTCAGGGGCTCTCTGGGTCTGTCCAGGGGCACTCCAGCCTGCTCAGGGACCCTTTCGACCTGGTAAGGAATTGCGCTGGCTGCTTTGTCGCCCTGCCGACATGCTCAGGGGCCCCTCCGACCTGCTCAGGGGCCCCCCGACCTGCCCAGGGGCCCCTCTGTGCTGGCTAGGGGTCATTCGGCATGTTCAGGGCTCTTCTGACTCGCCCAGGGGCCCTTTTGATCTTGTCAGGGGCCATCTGACCTGTACAGGGGTCCTTTGAACGTGTATGGGGCCCTCTGGTCTTTCGGAAGGCCCCTGTTAAGGGCCCCTGTTGGCCCTTAAGGGCCTCTGAAGTGCTCTAAACTCTCTAAATACCACTTTGCGTGGTCTGCAGACTCTTAGAGAGCCCATGATAACGCGCTTCGCGCGGTCTCGTCGGCCCTTTTCGGCGCGCTGCGCGCGCCGAAAAGGGCCCTCCTCAGATATTTCGGGGGGCACGTGCCCCCTGTGCCCCCCCCCTGGATCCGCCCCTGGTCAACATCCTACCTAGTTACTCCATGGTTACTTAAAGTCCTACGTCAAATATATCACTTCTCCACTGCGTGCGTCCCCATCTCTTCTATTCTTCTCATGAATCCAACAGGAAGAAGCTATCCCTGTTATTCAATCTCAATTCACAATGAGGTGTCTACAATGAGACCACCAAAACCATCATTCGCCAAGTCGGGACTCTTTAGACTATCAGGAAATCATCATCCGTTAATGAGGGTCGTGCCAGTATTACGCTGTCCTAGGAGGCAGTATTATCCGAAGAGTAGAAAAGGTGAAATTCCGACCCAGGGCTGCAGAGTCGGAGTCGGAGTTGGAGTCGGCCGGAGTCGGAGTCAGAGTCGGAGTCGGCAAAATTTTGCCGACTCCGACTCCAGCTGTCAATCATGGGCAGCGTACGGGGAAAACATATTTGCAGGTGCATTTTAGTGAACCAACGGTGGCGATGACTAAAAAATCCTGCCCCTTTGACTCTGCTTGCTTCGATTCCCTTGTTATTGAATGATATTCAGTCATGCTAGACACTCGTTTCCATCGTGTACCATGGTGGGCGAAATCGAACCTAGGGTGTTTCGCCGGATGCAGATTAAAAATACCACCCCGATGAATCTAAGCAACGATCACAAGCAATCAAGTTGCAGAACAAAACGTTTTAAGTGACGTATGGCTTGTTCAGGCGAGTTTCACGATATGCAATTCATGAATTATGGCATTTATTTATGGGTTAATATCAGTCATCCATGTGGTTGGTAGGGTTGTCACAAAACCTGACAACTTCGCATATTTTGGACTTCTGGAATCTTCAAATATAACGATATGGTCAGACATTTGTTTTTAGTTCCCCACCCATTAATAGGAAGGCAGGAGTGCCCATCCCTTTCCCAATTCTCAAAAGTATTGAGACAGCAATCAATTTTGGTCACACTACTCCCTGCTATATTTTGTATTGTATCTGTCTGCAAACCCACCACCGTTTGTTAGTAGCCTTTTACCCCGGAACCCCTGCGGACAGATATCGAGGCTAGTAACGCCCGCAGGGGTCCCGGGACTTACACTATAGTTGGATGTTAAAACACGCGAAGTGGAAAGGGGTATGCCACTAACACGCAGTGGAGAGGGGCGGGGGGCACTTTAGTGCCCCCCCCCCCCCTAAGATCTCCGAAAGTATGAGAGCTAGGATGATAAAACTTACAGGGTAGGTAAGTAGGTCAGTCAATATATTCAAGGTCAAACGAGGTCACGAAGGTAAAATCTGGCCAACTGTCACAATTTTTAGAAATTGAACTCTGTGACGTCACATGTCACTAGTAATGTGTCCAAAATTGTTGTTGAGGAGGAAAATTGGCATTGTCTACCGAATGGCGCTTGAGTCATACCGATCCGACTGTTGGTTCCGAAGATATCGATTTGCCGACCGCGATTCTGGCCGCCATCTTGGACTAAAAACCATATAACTCACAAATTTATCGACCGATTTTGATTTCTTCGTCAAATGATCCGCTATAGCGTTGGCGTTAATGTCACGCAACAAACACCGCCCTGCTCCGCTTTGTTATAGAAATATTCACGAAAAACATGTGGGGGGGGGGGGCACAAAAGTGCCCCCACCCACCAATGCGCGTGGACGTTAACCACATTTCACAATAATATGTACAATATTTACATTCACCCGGAGCTCCCGTTGATTCTATGACTAACATGACAATAATAGCCGTTTTTACGAAAGATTATTGCGCTGAAAGATTCTGAAATGTTTCTGAAAAGTGATAACAAGTTTTGGTATAGAAGTCTTAGTTCGACGATCCATTCCTTAACTACACAACGTTTGCATGCGAATTTTGGCTTGAAATGTCCCTCAGAATTTTGTAATATGTTGGTAAGAATATAATATGTTGACAGAATTGCGGTTTGGTGGTAATTAGCAGGATAATCATTGATAGGTCAGTTGTGATCTCCCTTGCGACACATATATTGTATACTTCTTGCCTATCTGGGGAAGGACCGCAAGTCATCTGAACCAGGTGAAAAGGGTCCTGAGCTTTTTTGCTGAGGTCGTCTCGGGCTCGCAGCGTCGATGCTACGTTTCACCTGCCCTAGATACGCTGGGCTACCGCGGTGTAGATGACCTTTTGTTGCATCTTTGAAGTCTGCATTCCTCGACAACTGAATTCGCAGTTGTCCTCTGATGCGAAACACCCCAGACAAACGCTCATCCCCAGACAATGCACATCCCCAGCAGACTGGCTATTGATTCGACTCTTGATTGAATCGATTGGAATCGTTCAATCAAAATCCCTTGAATCAAAGAAGAATTGATTCACCACCGGATTTTTTTTAAATTAATGAATCATGATTGAATCAAAACCCGTATAGAAACAAGGCTGATTGAATCAAAGACACTGCGCAATGCTATTTCAATGGTGAGTCAAACGTGATTTGATCAAAACAATGTTTTGATTCTTTGAATCGGAAAGAATCATTTCCCAAAATGGTTATCCATGAATCAAACGTTGACTGAATCATTCATATTCGTAAATTAATCGTGATTGAATCCTTCAAAAAAAGGGTGAATCAATAACCAGTCTGAATTCCCCAGACCTGTTCTAGGTCCGCCAGTGCAGTGCTGCTTACACATACACATGTGATGTCATCATTTCGATCTGCAATGAAATATAAGAATTGCGCCACACATCAGATCTTGAGGTAGACCTATACGGGTACATCATTAGATTCAGGATCAGATTTAACAGTTATAAATCTCGATCTATCTGATGCTGCAAACCTGCTCTGTAAGTCACGTGCCTACTTACGGTGATGGGTGTTACTTAATGTGGTTTCTGAGCCAAATCCTCATGTATAAAAGCTCGTGACCGACGAGCCATCAGCATCAGTTCATCATCTCCCTTGCGACAATGAAGACCGTGAGTAAAGCTGAACAAGTTGTGAGCAATGTGTGCGTGCCGGAATACAGAGTCACGACTGACATTTCACGTGTCGGATTACAGAGTCACTACAGCGATGCCTAGCAAGGGCGTTGCCACCTTCCGAAAGTACGGGGGGGGGGGGAGGGCGGAGGCATTCTGAAGTCGATTTTGTTTCCATGCAACGGCCATAGCATAAGCGTATTATTAAAATCCGAAAATGTTGGGGGGGGGCGTCCCCCCCCCCCGCTTCCAACGCCCATGATGCCTAGGGGATAGTCTTGCATGTTAGACATGTAAATGGTTGGACATATTAAATAATGTTAACAATTGAGAGAATTATATATGTGGTCGCGTACAAAACGTCCACATTTCAGATAAACATTTTCAGGGCATCTGTTTGGCAGAATTACAGACTAGACAAATTGCTCATCAGCGATGGTTACAGTGATTCAAGTTGTTCACAGTACAATATTCAAATTTGCAGAGAGGTTACATGCAAAAGCAAGTGACTGCATGCGTATAGGCGCTGTGACGTAACACATTGTTCCATCGTTTGCAGGTTCTCCTTCTCTGCTTGGTGGCTGTGGCCATGGCCGACCAAGGAGCCAGAATCGTCAACTACCAGTACGGTATTGAAGAGGATGGTGCCTACGAGGCCAGGTAAGTAATCACGCGCGCTGGAGGGCCTCTGATAATTACACGCACTGGAGGGGGTAGATTCCACCCCCCATGATCTTAGCCCCCATAAGTCACAACAACGAAATTTGTAAGGTAGAGAAGTGTTGTAAGGATCTCAGTTTTGTGAAAATTGCATGACCCTAGGTTCAAGGTCATATCTTCAAGGTCAAATGAGGTTAAATATGCTACATGTTGCTTGTTATGCGCTCCTTGGCTTGACATTGTTATGGAACGCAGTGATTGTATGTGTATACCCCCAAAATGGGTGTAATGATTGTTGGAAAGTCTAATGATACAATAACCCTTTTCACGAAGGATTTGCGTTTGGGGCGATTGGGGCGTTTGGGGTAAATGAGTCTATAGCTCGTAAGAACACGGCTTTTTTTAGTATCAATCGCAACTTTATGAATTAATGCATTTTTCTGGAAATTCCATTGTAATGATAACACCATAGTTTATTTAAAATTAACAATTTCATCTTAAACTAGCTCGGGTGGTGCCAGATGGCCTTGGCGGTTTGGGGCGTTTTGTGCGACTCCATCTTGCTCGAATCCCGGAAGTGCGGGGTTCTGGAAATGGTCGTATTTTGCAAGGACATGGTTTTCAGGAATAATAGCTTATTTCAATGAAAACTAGATGAATTAGTCCATTCATATTTGCAGTCATATTCACTTTTGATAGCAAGGATTAATGATAAATAGCGATTTCGTTTTGATCATTTGTTGTAAGATGACGGGAATACTGGCTCCGGCTCTGCGCCGGCTCTGCGCAGGCGCCGTCACCCGGTCACCATGGCGACCAAGTGGCTCCGGCGCCAGCCGGCCGGTCATCATGGCGACCGGCAAGCCGGTCGCCTGACATCACGTTTCGCATGCGCAGAGCCGTGGTCTGTGCCCAGCAATGCTGTCCGTTCGATCTAGAGCAGCCATTTTCGAGTTTACAGTACTAGTGGCTGCAGAAAGCCTCCCGCATGTTTCATGGGGTTAGAAGTGCCTTTTCTGTGGTCCTTTTAGTTTTCCATGAGATTCCTCAATTAAGCAATTAATCAAATAAAGAACATTAGGTGTGATTCGTTGCTTACATAAATGAGTAAGGATTGTTCCGGTTGTCGGAAACCAACGAAGTTACCGCTCTAAATTGGACGATCTCAGCGGAACGGAGCGACGTCAAATTAAGGCATGTCTATGCTTTTGACATTTGATTGCATTTATCATCATAATACTATATTTATGTGTCATTAATATCTTCAATTTTGCCCTAACTAACTGCCAATTGCGTATTTCATTTAATCAAGCTGTTTATCTAGTATACTTTTTAGCTTCTTTTTGGGCGTTTTCGGTATATTTTGTTGAAGGAACTAACACAACCCCAAATTCCCAGATTTGATCAAGACTGGAATATTCAAAGCAAACTAACGGGAACTATTGCATTGTAAGAGCATATAATTATACATTAATTCATTAAATTGTGATTGATACCAAAAATCACCGGGAAAAGCCGTGTTGTTACGAGCTATAGACCCATTTACCCCAAACGCCCCAAGCGCCCAAATCGCGCCAAACGCAAAATCCTTCGTGCAAACGGTAATAGGTATCATAGAAGTTGCATTTCAATTCATTTACATATACACATTTCACTGCGGTCATTTTGGAGACATTTTTATTTTGTCTTACTTTGATGGCCTATAACTCAAAAAGTATTCGGCTGATTTGTGTTTTTCTTACTTTAAACAACGCGCCATTCATTTGTTAGCAAGTACACAATACACAATACATATCGACTAGTAAAATCAGGATATATTTACCAAACAAACGGGAGGGTGGGCGGATTTCGTCCCCCCCCCTCCAATGCGCGTGTTAAATGACAATTTTATGTCCAAGTAAATTATTAAAATGTTTACCATGGGAGACATGATCAAGGCCGAAGAAATTAAGCAAGTCAAGACTTCATTGCTAACCTGTTGGGCGGGGGGGGGGGGTAAACTGCCCCCCCCCATTATGGTGATGCAGACTTCCGCTCCGGTGGGGATGCTATTGCAGAGCCAGCTGTAGACTCAGAATGTCTCTCAAACTAATGAACGCTGAATAAAATCTCGCTGGTTGCTGGGGTTTTATTGATGGCTCAAGATGCAGTGGAAACGTTACCAAGGGACATTTTTAATTGTACCTTCAGAGAGCTCAGAGAGCTTCAGAGTATCTTTAACTTTTCACGACAATTACTACTGGAGAGCCTCATAAAATAACACGCACTGGAGGGGGTAGATTGCGCCCCCCCCCCCCCTTAAGATATCAGCCCCCATAAGAGCCACAACAACAAAATTTGTAGGGTAGAGAGCTATTGTGGGTATCTCTGTTTTGTGGAAACTTCATTACCCTAGGTCAATATCTTCAAGGTCAAATGAGGTCAAATATGCCAAATTTGGCTTGTTATGCGCTCCTTGACTTGACATTGTTATGGAACGCAGTGATTGCATGTATATACCCCAAAATGGGTTTCATGATTTGTTGGAAAGTCTAATGATACAATAGGTATGATAGAAGTTGCATTTGACCTCAATTCATTTACATATAAACATTTCACTGCGGTCATTTTGGAGACATTTTGATTTGGTTTACTTTGATGGCCTATAACTCAAAAAGTATTCGGCTGATTTGTGCTTCCTTACTTTGAACAACGCGCCATTCATTTGTTAGCAGGTACACAATAAATAATGCATATGGACCAGTAAAATCAGGATATATTTACAAAACAAAAGGGAGGGTGTGCGGATTTCGTCCCCCCCCCCCCTCTCCAGTGCGCGTGTTAAATTACAATTTTATATCCAAGTAAATTGTTAAAATGTTAACCATGGGAGACATGATCAAGGACGAAGAAATTAAGCCAGTCAAGACTTCATTCCTAACCTGTTTGGGGGGGGTAATCTGCCCCCTCCCCCATTATGGTGATGCAGACTTCCGCTCCGGTGGGGATGTTATTGCAGAGCCAGCTGTAGACTCAGAAAGTTTCTCAAAATAATGCACGCTGAATGAAATGTCGCTGGTTGCTGGGGGTTCATTGATGGATTCAAGATGCAGTGGAAACGTTACCAAGGAACATTTTTAATTGTACCTTCAGAGAGACATATGTTTAACTTTTCACGACAATTTTGCATGCCTTGAAATTAAATGTGCATTACACAAGTAGCATTTGTATTGTTTAATTGCGCTACCAGAGTCTTATGTTCCTAGTAAAGCAAATAATCATGTCAAATGTTATATTGTTAATTACAGGCGAATGGTGGAATGTAACATAGCAACTCAGCAACAAACGTTGACCCAAAATTACCATGATTTTTTTCAGGTACGAGACCACCAACGGCATCACTGCCCAGGAGGACGGCATTTCCTACCCTGGCAACGTGCCGGAATCTGGCAACTACGTGAGGAGCGGCTCCTACTCGTACGAGTGGGAGGGCGTCACCTACACTGTCACCTGGACGGCTGACGAGAACGGCTTCCACCCGGAGGGTGACCACCTGCCCGACTTCAGCCACACTCGGGAACACATTGGAAACATCGAGGAGCACCTGTGAACAATGCCGGAAATGACTTTTGAAACTTCACTACAGCTAAAGATGTTTGGATTTTGAATCGGATCATCGTGCAAGTGTAATGTCATCGTTGTGATCTTCATTGTGTAAAATGTCTGTTCGTTCGTTTGATATGTGTCTGATACGTTGTAATTGTCCTTTGTTTTCTGTGGGTGTGTTATAATACCATACAAGTCACCGAACAGCTTGGATTTTGATAATGTATGCCCAAACGGCTTAAACAATTTGAACTGACATGTGGTGCACAGTGCTCTCGTAATACTGACACAATCCATTAATAAGGCCTACACAAAATGTCTGAGGACAAGTACTCACTACTTCATCCTCTGCCAGTAACGGAGGATACTTTGGGAGAGCTGGGCAATATAAGTAGTGATTAAGTTAGTGCATATTAAAAAAAAGATAAAAAACCTAATAAGGCGGAGGGACCAGATACTACATATGTAAGGGTTTTAAAAGAATGTGGAAGAGAGATATCTGTTCCATTGGCTATAATATTTTCCAGATCACTAAAAGAAACAAAAATTCCACTTGACTGGAAGAGTGCAAACGTAGTTCCTATATTTAAAAAGGGGGATAAAAGTCAGGTAGAAAATTATAGACCTGTCAGTCTTACCTCCTTAGTTTGCAAAGTACTGGAATCAATCATTAACCCGCGCGGCGCTGGGGTCTCCATCCGAACGCCCGGCGCTGGGGGGTAAATTTTACCCCCCCCCCCCCCCCCTCGTATCTTCCGAACCAATAACCGCAGCGAGACACGCAAGGCGGCGATCGAAAGCTCTCAGTGAGAAGAATCTAACGCGTACCCGAAATTCTTAAAATAAGGTCACATGTCAGGTCACGCTCAGGTCAAGTGTCAAAATTTAAGTATTTGGGTTTTTGGGCTATACTTTCCATCCAAAGCCTTATATTGCAACTATTATCTCACAAAGTGCTCCCAACTGTATAATGCATCGCCTGCATAAGTAAAAGTGAAATTGTAAATAAAGGTCAAGGTCAAATCAGGTCACAAAAGGTCACAGGTCTACGAAAGCCATGCGACACATGTTGTATGGGTTATTTTACACGTATAATTCGATAGAAGCAGCCATTTTTACAACCTGACCCCATATAATGGTCCTCAGGTCAAGGTCAGGTCATAATAAGGACATTATTTTAAATGAATTAATATAAATAAACACTGCATGTTTCTAGACTAGTTTTGTCTTAGAAATACAGTGGTGGGATGTATTTGTCTGTATCTGGTCAGTAAAAGCCAAAAAACGAAAATTCAAAAAATGACGTCATGAGTTACTTATACTTCGAGAGCAATAAATCAGTCAAAAATAAAGATATTGCTTTGAAATTTGGTTTCAGCATCGTTCATACTCGGTTCTCTATTATATATTCCGGTTTTTTGAAAATCTTTTTAAACAAAACTTTTGTGGAAATTCTTCCCAAAAAATCAGTTTTTTGCATTTTTGGGGGTCAAAAACCCAAAATGTTGAAAATCCGAGATAGCCATTTTAAAGACAATGCTATTCTCTGTCTTTTGACGCCTTTTATTTGCGAGTTGCAATAACATGCTATGTTCTACGATTTTTCAAACATTTAACCATTTTTTCACCAAAAATGACATGACATGACGTCACTAAAACGTCATTATCTCCCCAAAAATTTCACGAATTTCAACAACATTTTGGCAGAAGACGTAGAATTGATGCACCATAAGGTACCATAAGTTTCACTGTCATATCTTTCATAGTTTTCAAGTTATTGAGAAAATCCGGGAGGGGGGGTAAAATTTACCCCCCAGCGCCGCGCGGGTTAAAGATAAAATAGTAGAATATTTGGATGAATATAAAATCATTAGGGACAATCAGCATGGCTTCAGGAAGGTTATTCGTGCTTGACCAACCTTCTGCAGTTTTTGGATGTGGCAACCGATAGTTTTGATATGGGTGAACAGCTTGATGTAGCGTATCTTGATTTTAGTAAAGCTTTTGATAAGGTTCCCCATAAAAGATTAGGATTACAACTGAAAAGCCACGGAATAAGCGGCAAGGCGCTTGATTGGATTACGTTTTGGCTCTCAGGACGGCAGCCAAGAGTTTACTAAATGGGGTCAAATCTGAATGGAGAGATGTGCGTAGTGGGGTGCCTCAAGGCTCAGTTTTAGGCCCATTGTTATTTTTAATATTCCTAAATACAATCGAGAATGGTGTAGACAGTAAAGTGTTAAAATTTGCTGACGATCTTAAAGTTTTCAGGGTTATTAGGAGAGATAACGACCAGGATCTTTTCCAGTCGGATCTGGATAGGTTGGTTGAATGGTCAGAAACATGGCAAATGGAATTTAATATTAACAAATGTAAAGTTATGCATGTAGGCTGAGTAAAAAGAAGAACTTCGTACGAAATGGGGGGACAGGAGATGTCACAGACGGTAATGGAAAGGGACCTAGGGGTAATAGTTAACAGTAAGCTGTCTGCATCTGACCAGGTAACCAAAGCTAGAAAAAAATGCGCTAAGGATGCTTGGTGCCATTTACAGGAATGTTTCTTATAAAAGTGCTGAGGTGATAACTAAACTGTATTGTGCATTTGTTGGACCACATTTAGAGTACTGTGTTCAAGCTTGGTCTCCAACGTATGAGAAAGATTGTTGGTTACTAGAAAGGGTACAAAAACGGGCAACGAAAATGGTTAACGGTATTAGTAATTTAGAATGAGGATAGGCTTAAAAGTTAAAACATTGGATATGTTCTCACTTAAATACAGAAGATTGAGGGGGATCTCATTGAAGTTTTTAAGTTTGTAAATGGTCAACAGATTGGGTATTTAAAGAACTTGTTTGATTGTGATAGGGAGAAAAGAGGGCGAGGCCATCAGTATAAGCTTATTGTTAAACAAAGCAGCACTAGATTAAGACAGTCGTTTTTCAGTAGAAGGGCTGTGAGCCATTGGAACAATTTACCAGGTGATGTAATCAGTGCAGCCACATTAGTTTCTTTCAAAGCTGGGCTCGACAAATATTTTGCGGGGAAGGGTTTTGTTTATAAATATTCCTGGGATTAGTCTTAGTTATAGTGATACACATGTGTGAATATACATAAGAACATAACTAATTGAAATAGGTTGCTTACAAGAAAGGAATTATTTTGAGAAGGAAGAGTGTGTATGTGTGGGACTAGTGTATTTACAACGTTTGTATGGATTGAATGTCTTGTGAATGTAGATTGTTAAATTCTGAGATTCGTGTGTGCAGGACGATGTAGGGTTAACGATGTATATGTACTGGATGTTCAATTCTGAAAATGGTTAGTGTGTATTGCATGATATGGTGCCCTGCGAGGCAATGTATGTGGCCGTTCATGTCCGTTGTCACATGTGTGCCGTTCACGTCCATGTGTGCCGTACAACCCAGGACGGGCCCATGAGGCTCTTTGTTGTACTGGAAATGTATGTCTTTATGTCTTTATTTCTTTACTGCAGCTCTAAAACACATCAAAATGAACAGTACGACGTTTGGCGAGACAGTCTTCGATTATAGCTGTAACCGCAACAACGAAATACCTATATCTCCGCACAGGAATATCCAAACGCGAAAGAATCAGTTTCGAATAACTAAAATAAGGAACGTGCAGCATTGAATCAAGATTGTTTCAAAGTTACCATGACAAACGGTGACGATCCTCAGAGGCGGTAAATTGTCTCCTCCTTTGGTATCCCTAGGGGTGCTTGACTGCACCAATGCTCTTCAGCATCTTCACGAACGACCGAAGAACATCCTACCTAGCTAGTTACTCCATGGTTACTTCAAGTCATACGTCAAATACATCCCTTCTCCACTGCGTTCATCACGATCTCCTCTATTTTTCTCATGAATCCAACAGGCAGAAGCTATCCCTATTAATCAATATCGATTCACTTAACGTGTCTATAATCAGACCACCAAAACCATCATTCGCCAAGTCGGGACTCTTCAGACTATCAGGAAATCATCATCCGTTAATGAGGGTCATGTCAGCATCACGCCGTCCTAGGAGGCAGTATTATCCGAAGAATAGAAAAAGTGAAACCCCGACCTAGGGGTGCGGAGTCGGAGTTGGAGTCGGAGTTGGAGTAGGCAACATTTTGCCGACTCCGACTCCGGCTGCCAGTTCATGGGCATCGAATGGGCCATATATTTTGCAGGTGCATTTTAGTGAACCAACGGTGGCGATGTCTAAAAAATAGTGCCCCTTCGACTCTGCTTGCTTCGATTCCCTTGCCATTTAAAGATCTTCAGTCATGATAAACACTTGTTTTCATCGTGTACCATGGTGGGCGAAATCGAACCTAGGGTGTATCGGCGGATGCAGATCCAAAATACTACCCTGATGAATCTAAGAACGATCACGAAAAATAAAGTTGCAGAAAGAAAGAACACAACTTTTAAGTGACGCACAGCTTGTGCAGGCGAGTTAAACGATGAGCAATTCATGAACTATAGCATTTACTTATTGGTTAACCCGTGCTTGAGCGGAAGGGGGGGGGGGAAATTCCCCCCCCCCCCCCCCCTGACAAATTTTCGCAATAGTGCAAACACCAACATCGCTATTGACGCGAAACTTGGGGTATCTTCTCCTACATCAATTGTACGTCTTCCGTGCAAAAATGAAGCAATTTCGTCGAGAAAAAAAAACATTTAGATATAGCCACTTTAGTGACGTCACTACACACGAGTTTGACGAACAAATCAGCTAAAGTTTAACAGGTCGTTCAAAGGCCAGTTTTGGAGCAAAATGCAATAATAAACGTCAAAAGATAGTAAATGACAAGGGCTACCAAATGGTTATCTTAGATTTGTGAAAATTTTGGTTTTGAACCCCAACAATTCAAACAAACGTTTTTTAAATGTTCTCAAAATAAAAATGTTCCAACATTTTCACACAAAAAAGAACGGAACATATGTTGGAGAAATACATATGGAAAATACCTAAGCCAAATTTCAAAGCAATATATTTATTTTTGACCGACTTATGACCCCTAAGTATGAGTAACTCATGAAATCATATTTTTTCGCTGAGTTTTTGTTTGCTTTTGGTGACCTTTCACCTACTTACGGTGAAAGGTGACCAGATATAGACAAATAAATTCCAGCACTCACTGTATTTCTGAGACAAAACTGGTCTAGAAACATGTTTTTTTTATTTAGACTTATCAATTTCAAATTGTGACCATGTGACCTGAACTTGACCTAAGGTTGACACTAACTTTACTTAAATGAGGTCAGATTGTAAAATGACTATCACTTCGAATTATACGTGTAAAATAGCCCATAAAACATGTGTGGCATGACTTTCGGAAATATTTTGCTCATAGTGACCTTTTGTGACTTTGACCTTTGCCAACAATCACACTTTAGCTCAAACGGGATGTGTATTATACCTTTGAGAGCACTTTGGCTGATCATGGTCGCAATCAAAGTCTTTAGATGGAAAGTATGGCCCATAAACTCAAATGCCTCGATTTTGACATTTGACCCGACCTTGACCTGATATGTGACCTCAATGTGAACCTCAAGCGCGAGTTAATATCCATGTGGTTGGAAGGGTTGTCGACCTGACAACTTCTCTTTTTTGGACTTCTGGAATCTTGAAATAGAATGTTATGGTCAGACAATAAACTTGCTGGGGTGGTCACTTCTTGTGCCCGTTGTCAATAGATTCAGTTAATTAAATGCCGGAGTCGATTTCGGAGTCGGAGTCGGAGTCGGAGTTAGCTGGAAACCGATCGACTCCGCAGCCCTGCTGTCCGACCTCTGTATGCGCACAATGCGCCATCACCTCACATACGAAAATAGAAGTTCCTCATCCAAGTCCACACATTTCTGCATATTGTATACTGCTTGCCTATCTGGGGAAGGACCGCAAGTCATCTGAACCAGGTGAAAAAGGTCCTGCATTTTTTGCTGAGGTCGTCTCGGGCTCGCAGCATCGAGGCTACGTTTCACCTGCCCTAGATACGCTGGGCTACCGCGGTGTAGATGACCTTTTGTTGGCATCTTCGAAGTCTGCATTCCTCGACAACTGAATTCACAGTTGTCCTCTGATGCGAGACACCCCAGACAAACGCTCATCCCCAGGCAATACACATCCCCAGACCTGATCTAAGTCCGCCAGTGCTGCTAACACATACACTGTGATGTCATCATTTCGATTTGCAATGAAATATAAGAATTGCGCCACATATCAGATCTTGAGGTTGCGCCACATATCAGATACGGGTACATCATTAGATTCAGGATCATATTTAACTGTTATAAATCTCGATCTATCTGATGCTGCAAGTCTGCTCTGTAAGTCACGTGCCTACTTACGGTGATGGGTGTTACTTAATGTGGTTTCTGCGCCAAATCCTCATGTATAAAAGCTCGTGACCGACGAGCCATCAGCATCAGTTGATCATCTCCCTTGCGACAATGAAGACCGTGAGTAAACCTGGACAAGTTGTAAGCAGTGTGTGCGTGCCGGAATACAGAGTCACGACTGGCATTTCACGTGTCGGATTACAGAGTCACTACAGCGATGCCTAGCAAGAACGCCGCCACCTTCCGAAAGTTCGGGGGGAGGGCGGAGGCATTCTGAAGTCGATTTTTTCCATGCAACGCCCATAGCATAAGTGTAATATTAAAATCTAAAAATGTTGGAGCGGGGGGGGGGGGGGGGGGGGGCGCGTCCCCCCCCCCCCGCTTCCGACGTCCATGATGCCTAGGGTCTTGATGTCTTGCCTGTTAGACGTGTAAATGGTTGAACATATTGAAGAATGTTAACAATTGAGAGAATGATGTGGTCGCGTACAAAACGTCCGAATTTCAGATAAACATTTTCAGGGCATCTGTTAGGCAGAATTACGGACTAGACAAATTGCTCATCAGCGATGGTTACACTGATTCAAGTTGTTCACAGTACAATATTGCAATCTGCAGAGAGGTTACATGCAAAAGCAAGTGACTGCATGCGTATAGGCGCTGTGACGTAACACATTGTTCCATCGTTTGCAGGTTCTCCTTCTCTGCTTGGTGGCTGTGGCCGTGGCCGACCAGGGAGCAAGAATCGTCAACTACCAGTACGGCATTGAAGAGGATGGTGCCTACGAGGCCAAGTAAGCTAACACGCCCACTGGAGAGCCTCATAAAATAACACGCACTGGAGGGGGTAGATTGCGCCCCCCCCCCTTAAGATATCAGCCCCCATTAGAGCCACAACAACAAAATTTGTAGGGTAGAGAGCTATTGTGGGTATCTCTGTTTTGTGGAAACTTCATGACCCTAGGTCAATATCTTCAAGGTCAAATGAGGTCAAATATGCCAAATTTGGCTTGTTATGCGCTCCTTGACTTGACATTGTTATGGAACGCAGTGATTGCATGTATATACCCCCAAAATGGGTTTCATGATTTGTTGGAAAGTCTAATGATACAATAGGTATGATAGAAGTTGCATTTGACCTCAATTCATTTACATATAAACATTTCACTGCGGTCATTTTGGAGACATTTTTATTTGGTTTACTTTGATGGCCTATAACTCAAAAAGTATTCGGCTGATTTGTGTTTCCTTACTTTGAACAACGCGCCATTCATTTGTTAGCAGGTACACAATAAATAATGCATATGGACCAGTAAAATCAGGATATATTTACAAAACAAAAGGGAGGGTGTGCGGATTTCGTCCCCCCCCCCCCTCCAGTGCGCGTGTTAAATTACAATTTTATGTCCAAGTAAATTGTTAAAATGTTAACCATGGGAGACATGATCAAGGACGAAGAAATTAAGCCAGTCAAGACTTCATTCCTAACCTGTTTGGGGGGGTAATCTGCCCCCTCCCCCATTATGGTGATGCAGACTTCCGCTCCGGTGGGGATGTTATTGCAGAGCCAGCTGTAGACTCAGAAAGTTTCTCAAAATAATGCACGCTGAATGAAATGTCGCTGGTTGCTGGGGGTTCATTGATGGATTCAAGATGCAGTGGAAACGTTACTAAGGAACATTTTTAATTGTACCTTCAGAGAGACATATGTTTAACTTTTCACGACAATTATGCATGCCTTGAAATTAAATGTGCATTACACAAGTAGCATTTGTATTGTTTAATTGCGCTACCAGAGTCCTATGTTCCTAGTAAAGCAAATAATCATGTCAAATGTTATATTGTTAATTACAGGCGAATGGTGGAATGTAACATAGCAACTCAGCAACAAACGTTGACCCAAAATTACCATGATTTTTTCAGGTACGAGACCACCAACGGCATCACTGCCCAGGAGGACGGCATTTCCTACCCTGGCAACGTGCCGGAATCTGGCAACTACGTGAGGAGCGGCTCCTACTCGTACGAGTGGGAGGGTGTCACCTACACTGTCACCTGGACGGCTGACGAGAACGGCTTCCACCCGGAGGGTGACCACCTGCCCGACTTCAGTCACACTCGGGAACACATTGGAAACATCGAGGAGCACCTGTGAACAATGCCGGAAATGACTTTTGAAACTTCACTACAGCTAAAGATGTTCGGATTTTGAATCGGATCATCGTGCACGTGTAATGTCATCGTTGTGATCTTCATTGTGTTAAATGTCTGTACGTTCGTGTGATATGTGTCTGATATGTTGTAATTGTCCTTTGTTTTCTGTGGGTGTGTTATAATACCATACAAGTCACCGAACAGCTTGTATTTTGATAATTTATGCCCAAACGGCTTAAACAATTTGAACTGACATGTGCACAGTGCTCTCGTAACACTGACACAATCCATTAATAAAGCCTACACAAAATGTCTGAGGACAAGTACTCACTACCGCAGCTCTAAAACACAGCACCATGAACAGTACGACGTTTGGCGAGACTGTCATCGATTATAGCTGTAACTGCAACAACGAAATACCTATATCTCAACACAGGAATATCCAAACGTGAAAGAATCAGTTTTGAATGACTCAAATAAGGAACGTGCAGCTTTGAATCAAGATTGTTTCAAAGTTACCATGATAAACGGTGACGATCCTCAGAGGCGGTAAATTGTCTCCTCCTTTGGTATCCCTAGGGGTGCTTGACTGCACCAATGCTCTTCAGCATCTTCACGAACGACCGAAGAACATCCTACCTAGGTAGTTACTCCATGGTTACTTCAAGTCATACGTCAAATATATCCCTTCTCCACTGCGTGCATCCCGATCCCCTCTATTTTTCGCATGAATCCAACAGGAAGAAGCTATCCCTGTTATTCAATCTCAATTCAAAATGAGATGTCTACAATGAGACCACGAAAACCTTCATTCGCCAAGTCGGGACTCT
Organism: Chirona hameri; assembly: GCA_036785665.1. NCBI lineage: Eukaryota > Metazoa > Arthropoda > Thecostraca > Balanomorpha > Balanidae > Chirona > Chirona hameri. The sequence goes on along the minus strand of JAXIVJ010005434.1, from coordinate 46,816 downwards.
TCAGACTATCAGGAAATCATCATCCGTTAATGAGGGTCACGTCAGTATCACGCTGTCCTAGGAGGCAGCATTATCCGAAGAATAGAAAAAGTGAAACCCGACCCAAGGTTGCGGAGTCAGAGTTGGAGTTGGAGTCGGCAAAATTTTGCCGACTCCGACTCCAGCTGTCAGTTCATGAGCATCGAATGGGCCAAATATTTTTTTTTCAGGTGCATTTTAGTGAACCAACGGTGGCGATGTCTAAAAAATAATGCCCCTTCGACTCTGCTTGCTTCGATTCCCTTGCCATTTAATGATCTTCAGTCATGATAAACACTTGTTTCCTTCGTGTACCATGTTGGGCGAAATCGAACCTAGGGTGTGTCGGCGGATGCAGATCCAGAATACTACCCTGGTGAATCTAAGAACGATCACGAAAAATCAAGCTGCAGAAAGAAAGAAAAAACTTGAAGTGACGCACAGCTTGTTCAGGCGAGTTAAACGAGGAGCAATTAATGAACTATGTCATTTACTTATTGGTTAACCCGTGCTTGACCGGAGGGGGGGCAAATCTTGTCCCCCCCCTGACGAATTTTCGCAATAGCTCAAACACCAACATTGTTATTGACGCGAAACTTGGGGTATCTTCTCCTACATCAATGGTACGTCTTGCGTGCAAAAATGAAGCAATTTCGTCGAGAGAAAAAACACATTTAGATATAGCCACTTTAGTGACGTCACTACACACGGGTTTGACGAACAAATTAGCTAAAGTTAACAGGTCGTTCAAAGGCCATTTTTGGAGCAAAATGCAATAATAAACGTCAAAAGATAGCAAATGACAAGAGCTACCAAATGGTTGTCTCGTATTTGTGAAAATTTTGGTTTTGGATCCCAACAATTCAAACAAACGATTTTTTTAAATGCCATCAAAATAAAAATATTTCTAACATTTTCACAAAACGGAACATATGTTAGAGAAATACATATTGAAAATACCTAAGCCAAATTTCAAAGCAATATCTTTATTTTTGACCGACTTATGACTCCCGAAGTATGAGTAACTCATGACGTCACATTTTGTATTGCGTGTTTTGGATTTTGGTGACCAGATATAGACAAATAAATGCCAGCACTGCATTTTTGAGACAAAACGGGTCTAGAAACATTCCTTCTTTATTTAGACTTATCAATTTCAAATTTTGACCATATGTGACCTAAACTTGACCTGAGCTTGACACTAATTTCACTTAAATGAGATCATATGGTAAAATGACTATCACTTTCGAATTATACATGTAAAATAGCCCATAAAACATGTGTCGCATGACTTTCGAAAATATTTTGCTGCTTATAGTGACCTTTTGTGACCTGATGTTGACCTTGACCTTGGCCAACAATCACACTTTAGCTCATACGGGATGTGTATTATACATTTGAGAGCACTTTGGGTGATTATGGTCGCAATAAAAGGCTTTGGATGGAACGTATGGCCCATAAACTCAAATGCCTCGATTTTGACATTTGACCCGACCTTGACCTGATATGTGACCTCAATTTGAACCTCAAGCGCGGGTTAGTATCCATGTGGTTGGAAGGGTTGTCGACCTGACAACTTCTCTTTCTTGGACTTCTGGAATCTTGAAATAGAATGTTATGGTCAGACAATACACTTGCTGGGGTGGTCACTTCTTGTGCCCGTTGTCAATAGATTCAGTTAATTAAATGCCGGAGTCGATTTCGGAGTCGGAGTCGGAGTCGCGACTCCGCAGCCCTCCAGTCCGACCTTTGTAGGATGACCTTTTGTTGGCATCTTTGAAGTCTTCATTCCTCGACAACTGAATTAACAGTTGTGCTCTGATGCGAGACACCCCAGACAAACGCTCATCCCCTGGCAATACACATCCCCAGACCTGGTCTAGGTCCGCCAGTGTTGCTTACACATACACATGTGATGTCATCATTTCGATCTGCAATGAAATATAGGAATTGCGTAACACATGAGATCTTGAGGTAGACCTATACGGGTACATCATTAGATTCAGGATCATATTTAACTGTTATAAATCTCGATCTATCTGAAGCTGCAAACCTGCTCTGTAAGACACGTGCCTACTTACGGTGATGAGTGTTACTTAATGTGGTTTCTGCGCCAAATCCTCATGTATAAAAGCTCGTGACCTACGAGCCATCAGCATCAGTTGATCATCTGCCTTGCGACAATGAAGACCGTGAGTAAAGCTGAACAAGTTGTGAGCAGTGTGTGCGTGCCGGAATACAGAGTCACGACTGGCATTTCACGTGTCGGATTACAGAGTCACTACAGCGATGCCTAGCAAGGGTGTTGCCACTTTCCGAAAGTTCGGGGGGGAGGAGGCATTCTGAAGTCGATTTTTTTATCCATGCAACGCACATAGGATAAGCGTAATATTTAAAAAATGCTGGGGGGGGCGTCCCCCCCCCCCCCCGCTTCCGACGTACATGATGCCTAGGGGATAGTCTTGCCTGTTAGACATGTAAATGGTTGAACATATTGAAGAATGTTAACAATTGATATAATGAAATATGTGGTCGCGTACAAAACGTCCTCATTTCAGATACACATTTTCGGGGCATCTGTTAGGCAGAATTACGGACTAGACAAATTGCTCATCAGCGATGGTTACAGTGATTCAAGTTGTTCACAGTACAATATTCAAATCTGCAGAGAGGTTACATGCAAAAGCAAGTGACTGCATGCGTATAGGCGCTGTTACGTAACAAAATGTTCCATCGTTTGCAGGTTCTCCTTCTCTGCTTGGTGGCTGTGGCCGTGGCCGACCAAGGAGCCAGAATCGTCAACTACCAGTACGGTATTGAAGAGGATGGTGCCTACGAGGCCAAGTAAGTAATCACGCGCGCTGGAGGGCCTCTGATAATTACACGCACTGGAGGGGGTAGATTCCGCCCCCCCCCCCCAAGATCTCAGCCCACATAAGTCACAACAACGAAATTTGTAGGGTACAGAAGTGTTGTAAGGATCTCTGTTTTTTGAAAATTTCATGACCCTAGGTTAATATCTTCAAGGTCAAATGAGGTCAAATATGCTCAATTTGCTTGTTATGCGCTCCTTGGCGCATAACAAGCATTGTTATGGACCGCAGTGATTGCATGTATATACCCCCAAAATGGGTGTAATCATTTGTTAGAAAGTCTAATGATACAATAACCGTTTTCACGAAGGATTTGCGTTTGGGGCGATTGGGGCGATTGGGGGTTTGGGGTAAATGAGTATATAGCTCGTAAGAACCCGGTTTTGCCGGTGATTTTTGGTATCAATCGCAACTTTATGAATTAAAGCATTTTTCTGGAAATTCCATTTTAATGATAGCACCATAGATTACTTAAAATTAACAATTTCATCTTAAACTAGCTCTGGTGGTTTAACATGGCCTTGGCGGTTTGGGGCGTTTTGTGCGACTCCATCTTGCTCGAATCCCGGAAGTGCGGGGTTCGGGAAATGGTCATATTTTGCAAGGACATGGTTTTCAGGAATAATAGCTTATTTCAATGCAAACTAGATGAATTAGTCCATTCATATTTTCAGTCATATTCACTTTTGATAGCAAGGATTAATGATAATTAGCGATTTCGTTATGATCATTTGTTGTAAGATGACGGGAATACTAGCTCCGGCTCTGCGCCGGGTCTGCGCAGGCGCCGCCACCCGGTCACCATGGCGACCATGTGGTTCCGGCGCCAGCCGGCCGGTTATCATGGCGACTTGCCTGACGTCACGCTTCGCATGCGCAGAGCCGTGGTCTGCGCCCAGCAATGCCGTCCGTTCGATCTAGAGCAGCCATTTTTTAGTGTACAGTACCAGTGGCTGCAGAAAGCCCCCGCATGTTTCATGTGGTTAGAAGTGCTTTTTCTGATGTCCTTTCAGCTTTTATGTGATTCATCAATTAAGCAATTAATCAAATCAAGAACATTAAGTGTGATTCGTTGCTTAAATAAATGAGTAAGGATTGTTCCGGTTTTCGGAAACAAACGAAGTTAGCGCTCTAAATTGGACGATCTCAGCGGGACGGAGCGACGTCGAATTAAGGCATGTCTATGCTTTTTACATTGTATTGCATTTGTCATCATAATATTATATTTCTTTGTCATTAATATCTTCAATGTTGCCCTAACTAACTTGTCAATTGCGTATTTTATTTAATCAAAGCTCTTTACCTAGTATACTTTTTAGCCTCTTTTTTGGGCGTTTTCGGTATATTTTGCAGAAGTAACTAACACAACCCAAAATTCCCAGATTTGCTTAAGAATTTGAATATGCAAAGCAAACTTACGGGAAATATTGCATTGTAAGAACGTATAATTATGCATTAATTGATTAAATTGCGATTGATCCATAAATCACCGGGAAAAGCCGTGTTCTTACGAGCTATAGACCTATTTACCCCAAACGCCCCAAACGCCCCAATCGCCCCAAACACCCTATTCGCCCCAAACCCAAAATCATTCGTGAAAACGGATAATAGGTATCATAGAAGTTGTATTTGACCTCAATTCATTTACATATAAACATTTCACTGCGGTCAGTTAGGAGACATTTTGATTTGATTTTACTTTGATGGCCTATAACTCAAAAAGTGTTCGGCCGATTTGTGTTTTCTTACTTTAAACGACGCGCCATTCATTTGTTAGCAGGTACACAATAAATATTTCATAACGACCAGTAAAATCAGGATATATTTACAAAACAAACAGGAGGGTGGGCAGATTTCGTCCCCCCCCCCCCCCCCCCCCTCAAGTGCGCGTGTTAAGTCACAATTTTATGTCCAGGTAAATTGTTAAAATGTTAGCCATGATCAAGGCCGAAGAAATTAAGCAAGTCAAGACTTCATTGCTAACCTGTTGGGGGGGGGGGGGGGGTAAACTGCCCCCCCCCCATTATGGTGATGCAGACCTCCGCTCCGGTGGGAGATGTTATTGCAGAGCCAGCTGTAGACTCAGAATGTCTCTCAAACTAATGAACACTGAATGACCTCTGGCGGGTTGCTGGGGGTTCATTGATGGACTCAATATGCAGTGGAAACGTCACCAAGGGACATGTTTAATTGTACCTTCAGAGGGACATGTGTTTAACTTTCCACGACAATTATGCATGCCTTGAAATTAAATGTGCATTACACAAGTAGCATTTGTATTGTTTAATTGCGCTATCAGAGTCGTATGTTCCTAGTAAAGCAAATAATCATGTCAAATGTTATATTGTTAATTACAGGCGAATGGTGAATGCCTAGACATAGCAACTCAGCAACAAACGTTGACCCAAAATCACCATGATTCTTTCAGGTACGAGACCACCAATGGCATCACTGCCCAGGAGGACGGCATTTCCTACCCTGGCAACGTTCCGGAATCTGGCAACTACGTGAGGAGCGGCTCCTACTCGTACGAGTGGGAGGGTGTCACCTACACTGTCACCTGGACGGCTGACGAGAACGGCTTCCACCCGGAGGGTGACCACCTGCCCGACTTCAGTCACACTCGGGAACACATTGGAAACATCGAGGAGCACCTGTGAACAATGCCGGAAATGACTTTTGAAACTTCACTGCAGCTAAAGATGTTTGGATTTTGAATCGGATCATCGTGCAAGTGTAATGTCATCGTTGTGATCTTCATTGTGTCAAATGTCTGTTCGTTCGTGTGATATGTGTCTGATACGTTGTAATTGTCCTTTGTTTTCTGTGGGTGTGTTATAATACCATACAAGTCACCGAACAGCTTGGATTTTGATAATATGCCCAAACGGCTTAAACAATTTGAACTGACATGTGCACAGTGCTCTCGTAACACTGATACAGCAACGAGTATCTACTGCCGTTTTCACGAAGGATTTTTACGTTTGGGGCGTTTGGGGCGTTTGGGGCGATTGGGGCGTTTGGGGCGTTTATGGCGATTGGGTCTATAGCTCGTATGAACAAGGCTTTTCCCCGGTTATTTTTGGTAACAATCGCAATTTTATGAATTCATGAATACGTATATGCTCTTACCATGCAATATTTCCCGTTAGTTTGCTTTGAATATTCAAATTCATGAGCAAATCTGGCAATTTTGTGTTGTGTTAGTTCCTTCTACAAAACATACCGCAAACGCCCTAAAAAGAGGCTAAAAGTATACTAGTATACTAGCTTTGATTAAATAAAATACGCAATTGACAGTTAGTTAGGGCAATCTTGAAGATATTAATGACAAAGAAATATAATATTATGATAAAAAATGCAATCAAATGTCAAAAGCATAAACAGACTTTAATTCAACGTCGCTCCGTCCCGCTGAGATCGTCCTATTTAGAGCGGTAACTTCGTTGGTTTCCGAAAACCGGAACAATCCTTACGCATTTCGAATCACCCCAAATGGTTTTGATTTGATTCATTGATTAATTGACGAATCTCACAAAAAGCTGGAAAGAACTCAGAAAAAGCACTTATAAACCCATGAAACATGCGGGCTTTCTGCAGCCACTGGTACTGAAAACTCAAAAATGGTTGCTCTATTTTTTTTTTACCCGGACCGGCCTATAGCCATTTCCCGGGTTTGCGAAAATTACTTCTGGCAATTTGCCAGGCAAAGAGTTACGTTAATCGGTTTATGTGAACCCGAGCAAGCAAGGGAATAGGGTAGCTATTTTACGTTAAGTGAATTGTTCAAAGTAAATCTAAAGTCTATCTTACGTTAAATATTTCGTTCAAAGTCAAAGTTAAAATAAAACACGAGACACATACATACACAATATATTCCATACACACACAGACACACTAGAAACGATTCTAATGAAAAATAAAAATAAAAGAATAAGCACAAAATTAACTAATTAGGCGGGGCGGGTGACAGGCCCAGGTCGATCTGGTCAGTGGTTGTGTGGGTGCTCGGAGTGTGCTCAACATAACTTCTACCGCGGCCGGTCCCGCGGGGGTGCAATTATCTGCCGTCAAATGGTTTTGAATATACACTCCCGGGAACCGTGTGCAGCGAGTTATGTCGTCGAACCTTGGAGCACACTCCAGATCAGATCTGGTGTGCCAAAATCGGATCTAGTGTGGTAGTGTAGGTGCTCTGAGTGTGCTATAACTGCCGCGACACGGTCTTCAAGCGTGTGCAGCTAGTTATGTTGCAAGATCTGGCCTCTATCTCAGGTATTAAGAGCACACTCAGGATGTGTGTGTGTGTGTGTGTGATAGTGTTATTGTAGGTCAGTGCGATGCCGTGAGCGAGAGCCTAATCGCACTACCGGCCCTTGCACTGACCAAGGACCAAGCAATGAAGGTGTGGGGGTGTGATAGCAAGTGTTAGGTGATGCCTGTCGACCAGAAGCTCCCTGGGCCTGGGAATAATATAATAAAAATAATATAAAATAAAATAAGATAGTATATAGTAGAATAAGTAGAATTGTGTAATGACCTATTGTGTAGTGTATTCCGCCGGGAAAAGTCCTAATTAATAAATAAAAAACTGGAGCCTAGCCAAGGGGAAAACCTTTGCGCAGAGGTGCAAAAACCTCCCAACTCGCCGACCTGGGTATGTGCCAGATACGATGAAAAAATTGTGGAAACGTGACAATTATCAGCCACACAGGCTCCATTACAAAATGCCACCTAATGAAAACCGTGACAATCTGGAATGTGGCAGTACGGCAGACGGGCACATCATTTATCTAACTTTGGCAGCAAATTAGTGTGTTTCTGTTCCCAAATGTGGAATAGCGCGTGACGTCATATATCCTTAATTTTCTCTATGTTGATTGGTCCTATGCACAAAGCAGATTGCGTACTCGTCATATCTGCGCCAGAGTTCTAAGCATTCGGGGTGCTGCAATTTCCCGGCGGATTCTGTCACACCGACGTCTTTTCCATTGAAATCGCCCATTGCTCGATCGCGAAGTCGGCGTGAAGGTGGCGGATTGTCACGCCGGAGCTGTGACAGTTGTTTAGTTATCCTGAGTGTGACAGAGAAGATGGAGCCCAGCAGCGATGGGAGAAATGCCCCAGGACCAGTGCGTGTGCCTCCATCAAGGGAGAAAATGCATTGCGGCTATCCAGGCTGTTCTTACAATGGCCAAAGACGCAGCTTCAAGCGACACAATGCCGTGATGCATCGTGGTCAAACAATCGTTTTTCAGAACAATGCTTTTGGCCATGGAGGGCGCTGGCGTGATTGGGTCGTGACGAATGTGGATGAGGTGGAGATGGACACTGATGGCCCCAACACTGACACAAGACCAGGATCATCTGAAGGTGAGATTTCATCTGGGTACATAAAAGTAATAATGATCTGTGGAACTTAATGTAGGGTAAACGGGATAGTTCAGCAATTCACCTCCCTAGTTAATGGTAGTATTGAGGTCCCTAATAGAAGAAGTGTATTATTATGACAGACAGAAAAGTGGGTAATAGTTCAGTAATTCACCTCCCTAGGTTAAGGTTCTTCTTGAGGTCCCTAATAGAAGGACAGTCAGCCGACAGTATTATTATGACAAACTGAAAAGTGTACCAGTAATACCAAAGCTATGACGTCACCAATAATAACGTAATCAAACCTATGCAAACCTTACAGCAGTTACTGTTGCAGAGACCCACGTTTATAATGCTCCGCTCACATTCGCTCTGCGCTGCAGCCCTACAGGGGGGGGGGGCTGTCACCTGTCACCCCCCCAGACACCCCAGGCCATCTTATAGACAAAACCAAACCCTATGGTATAAAGAAGTAGTCTGATGTATTTAGGCCTAGCCTATTAATAATAACAGCTTCGTTGGAAGAAATATGAAAATGTCGCTGTGATGTTGAAATGTCGCTGATAAATGTTTTTTGGGTGACATCATGGCTTTGGTATTACTGGTACACTTATGTCTGTCATAATAATACTCTCTTCTATTATGGACCTCAAGAACACCACAAACTGGGGAGGTGAATTACTGAACTATTACCAAAAAGTGTACCAGTAATACCAAAGCCATTACGTCACCAAAACGATACATATTTAAACCTGACCTAACCTTTACAGCAATTGTGGTCGCAGGGACCCACGTTTAGAACTCTTCGCTTGCTGCGCTGCAGAACCTACCGGGGGCTGTCACCCCCTGGACCCCCCAGATTATCTTGTAGTCAAAGATAACCCACTTTTCAGTCTGTCGTAATATTACTGTCAGCTGACTACTCTTCTTCTTTTAGGGACCTCAAGAATATCATAAACTGGGGAGGTGAATTACTGAACTATTACCGGGTAAACCACCCTTATTTCAGACTTCAGCTGTAAAATGAACAAATTCAGCTCACTTAATTGCTCATGACCTGATCAATTAAATGTTTTCATATTAGTCCCAAAACATTCCTGCAACACTTGTGAGTTAATTTTGTCATCAGTTTATGTTGTAGAAGCCTGATAAGGAACTGAAAAACTGAAATGCAGCATATTTTGCTTCTGGTCTAAATTATCTTTGGATTTTTTTTTGTAATATTGCAGGGTCAGAAACCCTGTACCAAATCGAAATTGGGTCAACATTTATTCAAGCTTCTGTGAGAGTTGAGAAGCAGCTCGCTTTCTATCAGATCATATAATTAGACCTTGAAGTTAAAAGTGTCAGTTTTTTTCCATTTCTGGACTAGACTATGGGTAGTTACACCCAATCCTGCACTACATTTCATTTCTTTATACTACCTATATCAATTTTAGCTGATCATCCACTTATCAGATGAGAGAACCCATGTTCACGCAACATTTCACACTTAATTTGACCATCATTTGTGGCATGTTGATACAGATTTGTGGCCATCCAGAAATAACAATAAAGTTAAGTATATCTAGCTTTCCAAAAACCTAAAACAGTGAGTTACAACAGTTTTGCATGCTTTCCTCAAGCACCCTCCCCTTCTGGATTATGTGATTATTATGTCGCACCATAAATATATGACTGGGGGCTGTAACCAATAACTTTGGGTAAAAAAATGTCTAAGGGTGAAATTGTTAATTTCAGCATTTTTGTATACTGGCATTCAGTCCCAAATAACAGACATGCAGCTGGGAAAATTGTGGTTCAAGGGTTTCTCAATGTTTGTGACTTGCTCCATTTGGTACTTTAAAGCATGTTCTCTCAGATAGTCTCAACATTTCTGGAATGTTGTTATGTATAATCCAAAAATAATCAGCAAAACATGATGTGCACTGGAACATGTTGCATGTGCAGGGCAGATGAAGAATGGCTGTGTCATATTGACAAACTATTTTCTTTAAATGGGCAAAGTCCAAAGATAAAGTTGAGTTTGTTCTGCACAAGTACAGAAAGCTTGTGTTGAATTTGAAATTTTGTGAAAAAAGGAGATTGTACTCATCATAGGTTCCCAAACTGCAAGTCATACTTTCAAAGTTGTACTGAAGTGATGTGAGGTGCTGTAAAATGCTGAAATATAAGTGAAAAGATGTTTGTTGCTAACTTATAGACACTTGCTCCATGATGTGAATATTGTTGTTCAGATTGGCATTTTCCATGTTTTCCCATTTTATTTCCTGTAAGTGTTAGTTCACGCTTAAGTAACTAAAAAATCACATTGCGAATATGACTTGTGAAGCCACATGGTAACAAGGGTCACCCAGAGGGCTCATGGATTGGACATTTAAATATGTTGGAGTGCACTGTTTTAACACGCGCAGTGGAGGGGGGGCACTGTTGTGCCCCCTCCCCCACATGTTTTTCGTGAATAGCTCAAAAACGAAGCGCAACGGAGCGGTGGTTTTTGCGAGACATTAATGCCAACTCAATAGCAGATCGTTTGACGCAACAAAAATCGAAATCGGTCGATAAATTTTTGAGTTATATGGATTTTCAGTCCAAGATGGCGGCCAGAATCGCGGTCGGCAAATCGATATCTTCGGAACCAACAATCGGATCGGAATGATTCAAACGCCATTCGGTAGACAATGTCAATGTTCATCCCCGGAAATAACTTTAAACACATTGCTGGTGATCTGTGACGTTACAGAGGTCAAATTCCCAAAATTGTGATATTTGGCCAGATTTGACCTTCATGACCTCGTTGGACCTTGCAGATATTGACCGAAGGTCAAGAAAATTTCAGAAAATGTAGATAATCATAGCACCTACCAACCCTGTAAGTTTCATCATTCTAGCTCTCATACTTTCGGAGATCTCAGGGGGGGGCACTAAAATGCACCCCCCTCCACTTTGTAAACTTTAAGAGTTGGACAATTAGCATGCAATGCCAGCACTTCACTTTTTGACTGCAGGCTTGTGTGTGCTAATCAAACAACTTTGTTGCTGTATAAATATAAAGCATCATGTTTTAGCCTATTCATATAATCATTTAAGTATAAGCATCACTTTTTGTTTGCGTTCGTTTGTTCGTTTGCTCTTTTTAACTTTGGTTTTATCCTAAATGTAGAAAAGCGAGACATGATGCATTTATAACCTTCGTTTTTGTGTGCTTCTTCGTGATTGTAATGAGTAATTTTACGTCCTTGCCAGGTCGCCAAGATAGTCATATTTTGTTCCAAGCTGATGGAGCGACTTTCGTACCGCGCAAAGGGCTACGACAAGAGTGGATCCGACAAGTGGACGGCGAACACCACCGTGGAGAGAAGGATGCCAGATATCCGCCTGGTCGCTGACCTCCACCAGCTGGCAGTGTCCAACGCTCCTGTGCCGGTGTCAGCTTGTCTCGTGCGAGAGGCGGCAAACAGGCTGGCTGCAAGTAAGCTCGTTCCGCGCTCCGCTGTCCCGTTTGAGGTCGACATCCGGGCTGCTCTACCGCTGCTCCGCCGCCACCGCTCGTGCACCAGTCAGCAGCTGTGGAAGCTGTTGGCGAGTCGCGACCACCAGCAGAACCACCACCTTAAAGCATTCGCCGATTTTGTGACGCGCCTTTGGCTTCTTAATCCCCCGGAGAGTGTGGTCGAGTCGATGGCAAGTATCATCGGCGAAGTGTTTGGAGATCACCGCCAGCTCAATCATGGAAACGCCGCTCAGGAGCTGGTGGTGCGGTGGAACGGACCGTCCTTGTGTCGGGCTGACCATCTCTTGAATAGTGTCCAGCGAAGTCTCTCAGGTCAGGACACTTTCAGGTGTGTCAGGAGGAGCATCTCTATCGGACAGTCGATGGAAGGGACAGTGATATCGCGCCACAAAAAGGCCCCCGACTCTAAAGCGTGCCTGTGGAGCTTCAAATAAGTATCGTAGGAACTGAATCCAGGGTGTGCGGGACGTCCCGTTGACTCGGGGCATGAGCTCTCGAAGTTGCTTTGTGTATGTGAGTTGTTAGCTACCCCCGTCTCTGTTTTGTCGAAGCATCCCAGTGCGAAACAAATGTGTGGTCGGGACTGAAGTAAGTGGTGTTGGTGGTAACCAACACCAGTTATGGTCCTTGGATGGATTTCATTTATCATTGCCGTTTTGTGACGTTTGTTGGTTTTTATCTTACTCTAGAATGTTTCATCTTTGAGCAATATGTTTGTTATTGTTCGTCTACCATCGGCTATTGGCGCTAATTGACTGGCAATGGTGCCGGATTATTGGTCAAATGGTTTGCAATTAAAGGAATATGAAACGAAACTGGACTGTCTTGACGATTTTGCGGCCATCGAAAATTGTGAACTTGAGCTGACCAAATTAAGAATGCGTGCTCTTTTGTATGTATATAATAACAAAAAGATTCCCAAAATCGCCACTACTCTTACGTGTGTTACAGGAGTGAGGTGTACGGCGTGGCGTGAAATACGAGTTCATGAGAAGCCCCTGGGTGGGGGCATTTATGTAAAAGCCGTGTGACAGAAATCATGTATCAATGCCAAGTATGTGACAGGTGAGGAGGTTTCTGCACCTCTGCCTGTGCGTTTTGCCAAATTGCACAGTAAAACCCCATGTTATTACGTTATATAAATAGTTCTAATCGTGTTGTATGAAGAAAATCATAAAGAAGTGTGATTAACTCGGGATGGGAGTCACGAAGTAAAAAAGTTTGCGAATACCGCACCGCAGTGCATCATCGGCATCTGTGATCAGGGGCGGGTGTTCAACTACTCGGCTCTGGCAAGAGCGGAGTAGAGGGGAGAGGAGGGTTGGGAGGAGCATTACGTTAAGAAATGAACAACGAATTCCAATGGAACCCTTTCGTTGCGCGACTGATTTGGCAGGGAATCATGCCGCTGCCAACGCGAAAACCGCACATCCACCACCGGCGTCCCATTGCAGAAACCCCCCGCCAAGTCAGCCACGTAACGAATGGAACCCAAATTCGCCGCGTGGCCGGTCCGGCAGGGGACCTCCGCAACAAGACACCGGCAGTCAACACGCAACCCCACGTCGGCAGCAACATGATTTAACAGGGAGTTAGAAATAACTTAATGAAGTAGTTTATTGGAGGTGTTTTTGTTTATTAATATTTCCTATTCATGAACCTTCTCAGCCGATTAGCAGCTGTGTAACGTGGGACGGGGTGGATACTGCACCGCAGCGCAGAGGACACCGCACCGCAGCGCAGTGGAGTGGACACTGCACCGCAGCGCAGCGGCCACCGCGCCGCAGTGCAGCATCGGCATCTGTGATCAGGGGCGGGTGTTCAATTACTCGGCTCTGGCAAGAGCGGAGTAAAGGGGAGAGGAGGGTTGGGAGGAGCGTTACGTTAAGAAATTAACAACGAATTCCAATGGAACCTTTCGTTGCGCGACTGATTTGGCAGGGAATCATGCCGCCGCCAACGCAAAACCGCACATCAACCATCGGCGTCCCATCGCAGAAATCCCCCGCCAAATCAGCCACGCAACGAATAGAACCCTTCGCCGCGCGGCCGATCCAGCAGGGGACCCCCGCAACAAGACACCGGCAGCCAACACGCAACCCCCACGTCAGCAGCAACATGATTTAACAGGGAGTCAAAAATAACTTAATGAAGTATTTTATTGGAGGTGATTTATTGTTTCCTGTTCGTGAACCGTCTCAAATTGCGGCGGTAGCGGTTACGCTCAGGAGAGCTGGAGGGGGAGGGACTCTCCTGTCTCTTTGACCTTGAAGGCAAGGCAGGGCGGGAGAGTGGCCGGGATGGCGGGGAGGGGGTCGAACTCTAGAGCTTCAGGGAGCCGGGAAGGGGGGTGGGGGAGGGGAGGGATGGCGGGGAGAGGGCCTGACTGTCTTCAGAGAGGGGAGGAGGGTGGGAGTTTTGGACTTGGCGGGTGACGGCTCTGATTAGAGAGGCGTCTGTCTCTCCCTCGGTCGAGTCGTCAGAGTCCTCCTCAGAGGACCCAACCGGGGACCCGGGGTCCAGAGGGGGCCCGGCTGGGGACTCCGCCAGAGATTCGGCGGGGGTGGGAGTGGGTGCCGCTGGGGCACTGCCAGAGTCCAGAAGGGACTCGGCTGAGATGGGGTGGGACTCGGCCTGCTCTGCCGTCGGTGGGTGTGCACACTGCTGCTGTGTCGGGGCAGGCGGTGGCACCGGTGGGGTGGACCCACTTAAGGTCCGACGGGGGGGGGCATGGGTGGGGTTCGGTGGGATGGGGGCAGCAGGGGCCAGACGCTGGGGGCCAGCGCTGGGATGGGAGGTGGGGTGGGGGGGGGCCGCCTTGCGGGCCCGGGTCTTTTCGGCGGCTGCCGCTCGGGCAGGGCAGTCGCGGGACCATGCGGGGTGGAAACCCGCACGACACGCAGCGAGTGGCTGCGGTGTCGCCACCGACACATTGAGTTGTGTCGTGCGTCTCGGCGCACTTTCCGCAGATGGAATGGCGGGCGTGGCACTGACGCTGGTGGTGGCCGAACCGTCAGCAGGCTCGACACTGCAGTGGCCCTTGGGTCCACTCCTTGACTGCGACTACTATGTAGCCGCAGTAGAGGCGTTCCGGGAGCTGTAAGCCCCGGAAACGCAGACGGACCATGGGGTTGGGGCCTGGTCGCTTAGACCGCATCCGGACCACTTCTGTCACCCCTGAGTCACGAGCTCTTGGAGGAGCACGGACTCAGTCAGATTGCTGACTTCGGGGCACAAGATGAATCCCTGACAGGAGTTCATACGGTCGGGGGCCGTCACCTCACAAGCCTTGTCCAGGAAAGACGGGATGGCTAGGAGGGTGGCCGTCTGCTGGCCAGACAGGGTCTGAACCAGCAGAGCGCCGGAACGGATGGCGCGCGCGCTGGCCACCTCTCCGCAGAGGGCGACCAGTTGGCGGCGCACCGCGAACGGGTTGAAGTGCCGCATGTGCACTCCGTCCTTCCTCTGAATGAGGAGGAGAGCAGGCCCGTCGGGTGGGGAGGTGTTGGGGGGGAGCCAAGCACCGGGTCGGTCCGGGCGAGGCTCCTGAGGGAAGCCGGGGGTCCAGGGGGACCGTCCGGGGGGGCTCGGGGCCGCGCGCCGGGACGGGAGGGGAGAGACTCCTGAAGGGGGTCGGGCGGGTCGGGGGGACGGAGGGGCGGGGGGGTCGCCATGACCGGAGGAGGGAGGGGAAAGTTAAGACAAGAACCTAAGTTTTACGTTAATCTGGCACACACGTCGGAGCGTGTTGCCAGCTGCAATTAATCTAAAGAATGAAGCGGATTATCTACCTTTCAAATTGTGGAAATTACGTTACCTACTTACAAATCGCTAATGAGTATACCTATATAGGGGTCTAACGACCCTGCCACATGCACGTGGACAGGGTCCCGCACCCGGAAGCGGTGGAGGGCTGGAGCAGGCTGGCTAGAAGGCGTCCGTGGTCCGATGTCGAAGAAAGGATGGTTGCTCTAGATCGAACGGACGGCATGGCTGGGCGCAGACCACGGCTCTGCACATGCGCAACGTGACGTCAGGCGACCGGCCGGCGCCGGAGCCACTCCGGCCGGCTGGTCGCCATGGTGACCAGCCTGCCGGCGCCGGAGCCACGTGTGCAACGTGACGTCAGGCGACTCGCCGGCCCGTGGCCATGGTAACCTGGCGGCGGCGCCTGCGCAGAGCCAGCGCAGAGCCGGAGCCAGCATTCCCGTCATCTTACAACAAATGATCATAACGAAATCGCTAATTATCATTAATCCTTGCTATCAAAAGTGAATATGACTGAAAATATGAATGGACTAATTCATCTAGTTTGCATTGAAATAAGCTATTATTCCTGAAAACCATGTCCCTGCAAAATATGACCATTTCCCGAACCCCGCACTTCCAGGATTCGAGCAAGATGGAGTCGCACCAAACGCCCCAAACCGCCATAGCCATCTGGCATCACCAGAGCTAGTTTAAGATGAAATTGTTAATTTTAAGTAATCTATGGTGTTATCATGAAATTGGAATTTCCAGAAAAATGCATTAATTCATAAAGTTGCGATTGATGCCAAAAATCACCGGGAAAAGCCGCGTTCTTACGAGCTATAGACCCAATCACCACAAACGCCCCAAACGCCCCAATCGCCCCAAACGTAAAATCCTTCGTGAAAACGGCTATTGAGAAGGCGCTGAAACCGCAAGTTGATGGGAGTCTATTTTTACCCCATCATTTTGATGCCTATTTACCTATGAACGACAAATATATCGGCCAGAAAATGTAATATCCTCTCTCACATCACATGCATGCTGACCAAAGGAGGACGATGAGGCAGAGGTAAATACAGGGACAGGGGCGGCCGGCCACGTCTGTGCTATGGGGGCGCCAGGCTTCGGCGTCGGAAGCCCCCACGATACAGCGCCGACCACGTCTGTGCTATGGAGGCGCAAGGCGTCGGAGACACCCACGGTGCAGCGCCGCCAACGTCTGTGCTATGGAGGTGCCAGACGTCGGCGTCGAAGGCGCCCACGATACAGCGCCGACCACGTCTGTGCTATGGAGGCGCAAGGCGTCGGAGACACCCACGGTGCAGCGCCGCCAACGTCTGTGCTATGGAGGTGCCAGACGTCGGCGTCGAAGGCGCCCACGATACAGCGCCGACCACGTCTGTGCTATGGAGGCGCAAGGCGTCGGAGACACCCACGGTGCAGCGCCGCCAACGTCTGTGCTATGGAGGTGCCAGACGTCGGCGTCGAAGGCGCCCACGATACAGCGCCGACCACGTCTGTGCTATGGAGGCGCAAGGCGTCGGAGACACCCACGGTGCAGCGCCGCCAACGTCTGTGCTATGGAGGTGCCAGACGTCGGCGTCGAAGGCGCCCACGATGCAGCGCCGACCACGTCTGTGCTATGGAGGCGCAAGGCGTCGGAGACACCCACGGTGCAGCGCCGCCAACGTCTGTGCTATGGAGGTGCCAGACGTCGGCGTCGAAGGCGCCCACGATGCAGCGCCGGCCACGTCTGTGATATGGGGGCGCCAGGCGTCCGCGTCGGAGACACCCACGGTGCAGCGCCGCCCCAGAGAAGCAGGCGTCTCACGGGCGAATCGAAAACGCCTTAGGGATTGCAAGTCTACAGGGTCAAACAAGGAATGACTCAAAAACTGAGCCGGCAGTTGCCAAACATACAACTACGAGTCCACGAATTTGAGCTAGAGGATGATAGCATGAAGCGACGGAACAGACCTATTTGTATCGTTCTAAATGCCCTCAAAATAAAAATATTCCAACATTTTCAAAGAACGGAACTTATGTTGGAGAAATACATATGGAAAATACCTAAGCCAAATTTCAAAGCAATATATTTATTTCTGACCGACTTATGACCCCCTAAGTATGAGTAACTCATGACGTCATATTTTTTCGTTGCGTTTTTGTTTGCTTTTGGTGACCTTTCACCTACTTACGGTGAAAGGTGACCAGATATAGACAAACGAATGCATTTTATTTAAACAAAAACATCGTATTTCTGAGACAAAATATGTCTAGAAACATGCCTTTTTTATTTAGACTTATCAATTTTAAATTTGTACCATATGTGACTTAAGCTTGACCTGAGCTTGACATTATATTCATTTAAATGAGGTCAGAAGGTAAAATGACTATCACTTTCGAATTATACGTGTAAAATAGCCCATAAAACATGTGTCGCATGACTTTCGGGAATATTTTGCTCATACAACGGGCCTTTTGTGACCTGATGACTTTTGTGACCTTGACCTTTGCCAACAATCACACTTTAGCTCAAACGAGATGTGTATCATACCTTTGAGAGCACTTTGGGTGATAATGGTCGCAAGCAAAGGCTTTGGATGGAACGTATGGCCCATAAACTCAAATGCCTCGATTTTGACATTTGACCCGACCTTCACCCGATATGTGACCTCAATTTGAACCTCAAGCGCGGGTTAATATCCATGTGGTTGGAAGGGTTGTCGACCTGACAACTTCTCTTTTTTGGACTTCTGGAATCTTGAAATAAAATGTTTGGTCAGACAATAAACTTGCTGGGGTGGTTACTTCTTGTGCCCGTTGTCAAAAGATTCAGTTAATTAAAGGCCGGAGTCGATTTCGGAGTCGGAGTCAGAGTCGGAAACACCTGAAAACCGATCGACTCCGCAACCCTCCAGTCCGACCTTTGTATGCGCACAATGCACCATCCCCTCACACACGAAAATAGAAGTTCCTCATCCAAGTCCACACATTTCTGCATATTGTATACTTCTTGCCTATCTGGGGAAGGACCGCAAGTCATCTGAACGAGGTGAAAAAGGTCCTGCGTTTTTTGCTGAGGTCGTCTCGGGCTCGCAGCATCGAGGCTACGTTTCACCTGCCCTAGATACGCTGGGCTACCGCGGTGTAGATGACCTTTTGTTGGCATCTTTGAAGCCTTCATTCCTCGACAACTGAATTCCCAGTTGTGCCCTGATGCGAGACACCCCAGACAAACGCTCATCCCCCGACAATACACATCCCCAGACCTGGTCTAAGTCCGCCAGTGCTGCTTACATATACACATGTGATGTCATCATTTCGATCTGCAATGAAATATAAGAATTGTGCCACACATCAGATCTTGAGGTGGACCTATACGGGTACATCATTATATTCAGGATCAGATTTAACTGTCATAAATCTCGATCTATCTGATGCTGCAAGTCTGCTCTGTAAGTCACGTGCCTACTTACGGTGATGAGTGTTACTTAATGTGGTTTCCGCGCCAAATCCTCATGTATAAAAGCTCGTGACCGACGAGCCATCAGCGTCAGTTGATCATCTCCCTTGCGACAATGAAGACCGTGAGTAAACCTGAACAAGTTGTGAGCAGTGTGTGCGTGCCGGAATACAGAGTCACGACTGGCATTTCACGTGTCGGATTACAGAGTCACTACATCGATGCCTAGCAAGGGTGTTGTCATCTTCCGAAAGTTCGGGGAGGGGGGGGGGGCGGAGGTATTCTGAAGTCGATTAACGATTGAGAGAATTAAATATGTGGTCGCGTACAAAACGTCCGAATTTCAGATAAACATTTTCAGGGCATCTGTTAGGCAGAATTACGGACTAGACAAATTGGTCATCAGCGATGGTTACAGTGATTCAAGTTGTTCACAGTACAATATTGAAATATGCAGAGAGGTTGCATGTAAAAGCAAGTGACTGCATGCGTATAGGCGCTGTCACGTGACACATTGTTCCATCGTTTGCAGGTTCTCCTTCTCTGCTTGGTAGCTGTGGGTGTGGCCGACCAGGGAGCCAGAATTGTCAACTACCAGTACGGTATTGAAGAGGATGGCGCCTACGAGGCCAAGTAAGTTAACACGCGCACTGGAGGGCCTCATATAATAACACGCACTAGAGGTGGCAGATTCCGCCACTCCCCCTAAGATCGCAGCCCCCATACGAGTCACAACAACGAAATTAGTAGGGTAGAGAGGTATTGTGGGGATCTCTGTTTTGTGAAAACTTCACGACCCTAGGTCAATATTTTCAAGATCAAATGCCGTCAAATATGCTCAATTTTGCTTGTTATACGCTCCTTGGTTTGACATTGTTATGGAACGCAGTGATTGCATATATACACCCCCAAAATGGGTTTAAGGATTTGTTGGAAAGTCTAATGATATGATAGTATATAGTATAGTATGATAGAAGTTGCATTTAATCCTCAATTCATTTACATATAAACATTTCACTGCGGTCATTTTGGACACATTTTGAAGTTTTGTTTTACTTTGATGGCCTTTAACTAAAAAAATCGGCCGATTTGTATTTGTTCTTACATTAAACGATGCGCCATTCATTTGCTAGCAGGTACATACACAATAAATGATGCATATCGACCCGTAAAATCAGGAGATATTTACAAAACAAACGGAGAATAATCATGTCAAATGTTATATTGTTAATTACCGGCGAATGGTGAATGAACATAGCAACTCAGCAATAAACGTTGACCCAAAATTACCATGATTATTTCAGGTACGAGACCACCAACGGCATCACTGCCCAGGAGGACGGCATTTCCTACCCTGGCAACGTACCGGAATCTGGCAACTACGTGAGGAGCGGCTCCTACTCGTACGAGTGGGAGGGTGTCACCTACACTGTCACCTGGACGGCTGACGAGAACGGCTTCCACCCGGAGGGTGACCACCTGCCCGACTTCAGTCACACTCGGGAACACATTGGAAACATCGAGGAGCACCTGTGAACAATGCCGGAAATGACTTTTGAAACTTCACTGCAGCTAAAGATGTTTGGATTTTGAATCGGATCATCGTGCAAGTGTAATGTCATCGTTGTGATCTTCATTGTGTCAAATGTCTGTTCGTTCGTGTGATATGTGTCTGATACGTTGTAATTGTCCTTTGTGTTCTGTGGATGTGTTATAATACCATACAAGTCACCGAACAGCTTGTATTTTGATAATTTATGCCCAAACGGCTTAAACAATTTGAACTGACATGTGCACAGTGCTCTCGTAACACTGACACAATCCATTAATAAAGCCTACACAAAATGTCTGAGGACAAGTACTCACTACCGCAGCTCTAAAACACAGCACCATGAACAGTACGACGTTTGGCGAGACTGTCATCGATTATAGCTGTAACTGCAACAACGAAATACCTATATCTCAACACAGGAATATCCAAACGCGAAAGAATCAGTTTTGAATGACTCAAATAAGGAACGTGCAGCATTGAATCAAGATTGTTTCAAAGTTACCATGATAAACGGTGACGATCCTGAGAGGCGGTAAATTGTCTCCTCCTTTGGTATCCCTAGGGGTGCTTGACTGCACCAATGCTCTTCAGCATCTTCACGAACGACCGAAGCACATCCTACCTAGGGAGTTACTCCATGGTTACTTCAAGTACTACGCCAAATATATCCCTTCTCCACTGCGTGCATCCCGATCTCCTCTATTTTTCGCATGAATCCAACAGGAAGAAGCTATCCCTGCTATTCAATCTCAATTCACAATGAGGTGTCGACAATGAGACCACCAAAACCATCATTCGCCAAGTCGGGACTCTTCAGACTATCAGGAAATCATCATCCGTTAATGAGGGGCACGTCAGTATCAAGCCGTCCTTGGAGGCAGTAGTATCCGAAGAATAGAAAAAGTGAAACTCCGACCCAGGGGTGCGGAGTCAGAGTTGGATTCGGAGTCGGCAAAATTTTGCCGACTCCGGCTCCAGCTGTCAGTCATGGGCATCGAATGGGCCAAATATTTGTGCAGGTGCATTTTAGTGAACCAACGGTGGCGATGTCTAAAAAATAGTGCCCCTTCGACTCTGCTTGCTTCGATTCCCTTGCAATTTAAAGATCTTCAGTCATGCTAAACACTCGTTTCCATCGTGTACGATGTTGAGCGAAATCGAACCTAGGGTGTGTCGGCGGATGCAGATCCAAAATACTACCCTGATGAATCTAAGAACGATCACGAAAAATCAAGTTGCAGAAAGGAAAAACTTTTAAGTGACGCACAGCTTGTTCAGGCGAGATAAACTATGAGCAATTCATGAACTATAGCATTTACTTATTGGTTAAGCCGTGCTTGACTGGAAGGGGGGCAAATATTGCCCCCCTGGCGAATTTTCGCAATAGCTCAAACACCATCATCGCTATTGATGCGAAACTTTAGGTATCTTCTCCTACATCAATTGTACGTCTTCCGTGCAAAAATGAAGCAATTTAGTCGAGAAAAAACATTTAGATATAGTCACTTTAGTGACGTCACTACACACGAGTTTGACGAACAAATCAGCTAAAGTTTAACAGGTCGTTCAAAGGCCGGTTTTAGAGCAAAATGCAATAATAAACCTCAAAAGATAGCAAATGACAAGGGCTACCAAATGGTTATCTGGGATTTGTGAAAATTTTGGTTTTAGACCCCCTACGATTCAAACAAACGTTTTTTAAATGCCCTCCAAATCAAAATATTCCTACATTAAAAAAACGGAACATATGTTGGAGAAATGCATATGGAAATACCTAAACCAAATTTAAAAGAAATATCTTTATTTTTGACCGACTTATGACCCCCTCAGTATGAGTAACTCATGACGTCATATTTTTAATTACGTTTTTTTGGCTTTTGGTGACCTTTCATCTTCTTACAGTGAAAGGTGAGCAGATATAGACAAATAAATGCCAGCACTGTATTTCTGAGACAAAACTGGAAACATGCTTTTTTATTTAAACTTATCAATTTCAAATTTTGACCATATGTGACTTAAACTTGACCTGAGCTTGACACTAAATTTACTTAAATGAGGTCAGAAGGTAAAATGACTATCACTCTCGAATTATACGTGTAAAATAGCCCATAAAACATGTGTCGCATGACTTTCGGAAATATTTTGCGCATACAACGGGCCTTTTGTGACCTGTAGCCTATTTCACAAAGCACAAAAGTTTGTAATTACAAAGAATTTCTTTGTAATTACAAATAATTTGTACACATGTTTGTAGTTTGGATTTCACAAAACCCCAGGGCAGTAAATCTCAATTTACTATTTACAAACTACTTTACAAAGATATTGTTTGTAAAAATGTTTGCAATTGCACATGTTCTATTTCTCAAAGGTTGACGGAAGTGAGGAAATGTTTGCAATTACAAACTTGTAATTCCAGTGGGTCAGGGGTTCTGAATGTCAGAAACTGGATTGATAGTTGGCGTTGTTTGACTGTTCAGGTTATTTTCTTGGTGAGGTTGTTACTGTGAGGGGCGCCTCCGCGCGGAGAAATCGCATGGCGATAGAATTGCAGCGGTCAACGATGTCTTGTGCAATGTACAGTGAACTTTCACCCTTTACGAAGTAAGAAATCGGCTAGGTTAGGTGAAAAAATGGTCGAGAAATTCAACGATCTTTCTTTTAAGAGTAGTTCTGTTGTTATGCTCCGCCACCTGGTGAATGGTCAAATTCTGTTTACTCTAACTGCTTACCAAGATGTATTTTTACGATCAGAGTTTGCATTGCGATGAAATGTTAATTAAAATATTATTCTCCCTATAACTAATTTTATATTGAATAAAAAAATAAACCACAATGTAAATATTTGTTAAATTAATTTGTAAACAATCAAATTATTTGTCATTAGCATCAAGTTTAATACAAACGTTCTTGATTTCAAGCTTTCTGCTATACTAACATTTGTGTTTACAATTTGCTTTACAATCGGTAATTCAGAGGTGGCGAATGTTTGTGAAATGTCTTTTTGTGAGGTTTAGCAATATTTTCTTGCGTTTGTAATCGCAAACATGTGTAATTACTAACTTTTTCACGTTTTTCCCACTTAAGGGCTAGTTTATTCGATGCCTTAAGCTACATGGTTACATACATTCACACAGTCATGATTCACGCCATCATCAGCACAAAACATCGTCGGTCAACACACATCGACGCTATACAGACAACAGTGTGCGTGTACGTGTACGTGTACGTGTACGTGTACGTGTACGTGTACGTGTACGTGTACGTGCGCGTGTGCATGTGCGTGTGCGTGTGCGTGTACGTGTACGTGTGCGTGTGCGTGTACGTGCGCGTGTACGTGTGCGTGTGCGTGTACGTGTACGTGTACGTGTACGTGCGCGTGTGCATGTGCGTGTGCGTGTACGTGTACGTGTACGTGTACGTGTACGTGTACGTGTACGTGTACGTGTGCGTGTACGTGTACGTGTGCGTGTACGTGTACGTGCGCGTGTGCTATTACTAATTATTAATTATTACTAACTTCTTTGTGAAATAGGTCTCTGATGAATTTTGTGACCTTGACCTTTGCAAACAATCACACTTTAGCTCAAACGAGATGTGTATCATACCTTTGAGAGCACTTTGGGTGATCATGGTCGCAATCAAAGGCTTTGGATGGAAAGTATGGTCCATAAACTCAAATGCCTCGATTTTGACATTTGACACGACGCTATGGTCAGACAATAAACTTGCTAGGGTGGTCACTTCTTGTCCCCGTTGTCAATAGATTCAGTTAATTAAATGCCGGAGTCGATTTCGGAGTCGGAGTCGGAGTCGGAGTTACCTGGAAACCGATCGACTCCGCAGCTCTGCAGTCCGACCTCTGCATGCGCACAATGCACCATCACCTCACACACGAAAATAGAAGTTCCTCATCCAAGTCCACACATTTCTGCATATTGTATACTTCTTGCCTATCTGGGGAAGGACCGCAAGTCATCTGAACGAGGTGAAAAAGGTCCTGCGTTTTTTGCTGAGGTCGTCTCGGGCTCGCAGCATCGAGGCTACGTTTCACCTGCCCTAGATACGCTGGGCTACCGCGGTGTAGATGACCTTTTGTTGGCATCTTTGAAGCCTTCATTCCTCGACAACTGAATTCACAGTTGTCCTCTGATGCGAGACACCCCAGACAAACGCTCATCCCCAGACAATGCACATCCCCAGACCTGTTCAAGGTTTGCCAGTGCTGCTTACACATACACATGTGATGTCATTATTTCGATCTGCAATGAAATATAAGAATTGCGCCACATATCAGATCTTGAGGTAGACCTATACGGGTATATCATTAGATTCAGGATCAGATTTAACCGTCATAAATCTCGATCTATATGATGCTGCAAGTCTGCTCTGTAAGTCACGTACCTACTTACGGTGATGTGTGTTACTTAATGTGGTTTCTGAGCCAAATCCTCATGTATAAAAGCTCGTGACCGACGAGCCATCAGCATCAGTTGATCATCTCCCTTGCGACAATGAAGACCGTGAGTAAAGCTGAAAAGCTGAACAAGTTGTGAGCAGTGTGTGCGTGCCGGAATACAGAGTCACGACTGGCTTTTCACGTGTCGGATTACAGAGTTACTACAGCGATGCCTAGCAAGGGCGTCGCCACCTTCCGAAAGTTTTTTTTTTGGGGGGGGGGGGGCGGAGGCATTCTGAAGTCGATTTTTTTCTCTCCATGCAACGCCCATAGCATAAGCGTAATATTAAAATCCGAAAATGTTTGGGGGGGCGTCCCCCCCCCCGCTTCTGACGCGCATGATGCCTAGGGGATAGTCTTGCCTGTTAGACATGTAAATGGTTGGACCTATTGAATAATGTTAACCATTGAGAGAATGAAATATGTGGTACCGTACAAAACGTCCGAATTCCAGATAAACATTTTCAGGGAATCTGTTAGGCAGAATTACGGACTAGACAAATTGCTCATCAGCGATGGTTACAGTGATTCAAGTTGTTCACAGTACAATATTGCAATCTGCAGAGAGGTTACATGCAAAAGCAAGTGACTGCATGCGTATAGGTGCTGTCACGTGACACATTGTTCCATCGTTTGCAGGTTCTCCTTCTCTGCTTGGTGGCTGTGGCCGTAGCCGACCAGGGTGCCAGAATCGTCAACTACCAGTACGGCATTGAAGAGGATGGTGCCTACGAGGCCAAGTAAGTTAACACGCGCACTGGAGGGCCTCATATAATAACACGCACTGGAGGGGGCGGATTCCGCCACTCCCCCCTAAGATCTCGGCCCCATACGAGCCACAACAACGAAATTTGTAGGGTAGAGAGGTATTGTGGGGATCTCTGTTTTGTGAAGACTTCATGACCCTAGGTCAATATCTTCAAGGTCAAATGAGGTCAAATATGCTCAATTTTGCTTGTTATACGCCCCTTGGCTTGACATTGTTATGGAGCGCAGTGATTGCAAGTATATACCCCAAAAATGGGTTTAATGATTTGCTGGAAAGTCTAATGATACCATAGGTATGATAGAAGTTGCATTTTATCTCAATTAATTTACATATAACATTTCACTGCGGTCATTTTAGAGACATTTTTAAGTTTTGTTTTACTTTGATGGCCTATAACTTAAAAAAATCGCCCGATATGTATGTTTCTTACATTAAACGATGTGCTATTCATTTGCTAGCAGGTACATACACAATAAATGATGCATATCGACCCGTAAAATCATTAGGTATTTACAAAACAAACAGAGAGGTGGGCGGATTTCGCCCCTGTGAAATGACAATTTTATGTCCAAGTAAATTGTGAAAATGCTATCCATGGGAGATATGATTAGGGCCGAAGACATTATGCAAGTCATGACTTCATTGCAAACCTGTTATTGCAGAGCATGCTGTAGACTCAGAATGTCTCTCAAACTAATGAACGCTGAATTAACTCTCGCGGGTTGCTGGGGGTTCATTGATGGACTCAAGACAGTGGAAACCTTACCAAGGGGACATTCTTAATTGTACCTTCAGAGAGACATATGTTTAACTTTTCACGACAATTATACATGCCTTGAAATTAAATGTAGTAAATGTAGTAAGTCAAACACAAATAGGATTTGCATTGTTTAATTTCGCTTTCCGAGTATTATGTCCCTAGTAAAGCAAATAATCCTGTCAAATGTTATATTGTTAATAACCGGCGAATGGTGAATGAAATGAACATAGCAACTCAGCAACAAACGTTGACCCAAAATTACCATGATTCTTTCAGGTATGAGACCACCAACGGCATCACCGCCCAGGAGGACGGCATTTCCTACCCTGGCAACGTGCCGGAATCTGGCAACTACGTGAGGAGCGGCTCCTACTCGTACGAGTGGGAGGGCGTCACCTACACTGTCACCTGGACGGCTGACGAGAACGGCTTCCACCCGGAGGGTGACCACCTGCCCGACTTCAGTCACACTCGGGAACACATTGGAAACATCGAGGAGCACCTGTGAGCAATGCCGGAAATGACTTTTGAAACTTCACTGCAGCTAAAGATGTTTGGATTTTGAATCGGATCATCGTGCAAGTGTAATGTCATCGTTGTGATCTTCATTGTGTCAAATGTATGTTCGTTCGTGTGATATGTGTCTGATACGTTGTAATTGTCCTTTGTTTTCTGTGGGTGTGTTATAATACGATATAAGTCACCGAACAGCTTGTATTTTTATAAGTTATGGCCAAACGGCTTAACCCTCGCCCGGGTAGGGCAAAAATCACTACGTGTCGGGTAGGGGGGTTGGGGGTTGATACGACCCCCCCCCCTTGGCGTTTGGCTCCTAATTGAGCTAGTGCTTCGATTAAAAAAGGAGCGTGTTGCTTGTGACGATAGAAATTCGCTGATACTCGATGTTAATGTCTTGGGTCATTAAGTGACCTCTAAAGGTCATGTCAATGACCCAAAAGACATCAAAATTGTAAATGCGTATAAATTGAATTTTATCGAGCTAGAATCGTGAATGAGCATATCATAATGCTTAATTGGTGCCGAATTTGAAATCAGCGTCACAAAATGTCCTAAAAACTGACAAATTCAAAAAAGATCATGCCAGGTCATCCGAGGTCAGTGACCTCGGTTGACCTGTGGAAGCGCATGACCCCAGTGTAACATATAATTATGTCAAATGGATCCAAAATTTGAAATCAACGTCACAAAATGTCCTAGAAACCGCCAGAAGCCAGAAAAAGTCACCCGAGGTCATCGGAGGTCAATGACATCAGTTGACCTCTGAAAAGGTCAATCGAGCTCACAATCTCAGTGGAAACCACAACTGTCATCTGGTAACACCTGTGCATATTAGGCCGGGTCATAGTCATAGTATAGTAGGCCGGGTCGGGTCATTTTTAAAATCAAATTTGGAAGTGCCAACCGGCCTCTTTTTAGGGACACTTTTCCCATTTTTTCTTCAATATCGTACATTTTGGCATGAATAAATTTGTTACGTTTTTTGAAAATATCATTTTCGAATTATCCGTATGCTGGTTGACAGCGGTAGTTATTTTCATAAAGTTATCGTATACATTGAAGCTGTTTCTCCGCATTTCCCGTAAGGATTTTAATGCACACGATCGCAGTGTCATCTATTGAGCGGAATTGCAGTTTATATGCAGTGTTCCGGCTGCGGAGGCCTGAAAAGGGGCTCCACACGCGATGAAATGCAATACCAACAGGTTAACTCAGTGGCAAGGACGCATCAACCGGGGGGCAGAGGGCAGCCCCCCCCCCCCCCCCCCCCCCCCCAACATTTTCGGATTTTAGTCCGGCATTGACTGGGGTCTGAGCTGAACGCCATTGACTGGGGGGGGGGGGGGGGCGTTAAACGCCCCCTGGTTATATTCCGAACCAATAATCGCAGCGAGACGCGCAGGAAGGCATTCGAAAGCTCTCAATGATACGAATATAAACCATGCCAAAATGTCAAAGTGAAGTCGAATGTGAGGTCACGGTCAGGTCAAAGGTCAAAATCGGCGTATTTGAGTTTATGGGCCATACTTTCCATCCACAGCCTTCGATTGAGACCAGTTTCGCCCAAAGTGCTGCCAAAGGTATGATGTATATCCCGCATGAGCTAAAGTGAGATTGTTGGCCAAGGTCAAGGTCAAGGTCAGGTCACAAAAGGTCACTATACTCAAAATATCTACGAAAGCCATGCAACACATGTTTTATGAGTTATTTTCAATGTATAATTCGATAGTAATAGTCATTGTACCACCTGACTTCATTTACGTGAAGTAAATTTCAATTTTAGGTCAAATTCAGGTCACCGAAGGTCAAAATTTTAAATTGTTAAATCTAAACAAAAAGGCATGTTGTTAGGACCAGTTTTGTCTCCGAAATACAGTGGTGGCATTATGTATCTAGTCAATAAAAGCCAAACAACGCAATTTCAAAATATGACGTCATGTGTTACCCATACTTTAGATGTCATAAGTTCGTCAAAAATGGAGATATCAGTTTGAAATTTGGTATGGTAGTTGCCTATGTATGGTTCTCTGACATATCTTCCGTTTTTTATATTGTTTTTTGATGATAATTAAAAAAAGTGTTTTGAGTTTTGGGGGTAAAAAACTAAAGTTGTAAAAAATCCGAGATAGCAGGTTCGTAGCCGTTGCAATTTACTATCTTTCGGCGTTTTTCGATTGCATTTTGCTTCGAATGTGGCATTTGTACGGCCTGGCAAAGTTCAGCTGATTTTGGTGTAAAACTCGTGTGTAGTGACCTCACTAAATTCACTATAACTCGAGAAAAAAAATCGACGAAACTTCTTCATTTTTGCACACAAGACGTCAAATGATCTATAAGAAGATACCCAAAGTTTCAGGTTGATAGCGCTATTATTTGTTTAGCTATTGCGAAAATGTATCAGGGGGGCGTTAAACGCCCCCCCCCCCCTCCCCCAGTCAATGGCAGGTTAACATTACGCCTATTATATGGGCGTTGCATGGCAAGAATCAACTTAAAAATGCCTCCGCCCCCCCCCCCCCCCCCCCCAACTTTCGGAGGGTTGCGGCGCCCTTGCTCAGTGGGAACTGGATCTGGACAGGACAGGTACCGGGCCGGGAGATAGGACAGGTACCGGACCTCACGTCTGGAGGCAGGACAAGTACCGACCCTCACGTCTGGAGACAGGACAGGTACCGGACCTCACGTCTGGAGACAGGACAGGTACCGGGTCTCACGTCTGGAGACAGGACAGGTACCGGGCCTCACGTCTGGAGACAGGACAGGTACCGGGCCTCACGTCTGGAGACAGGGCAGGTACCGGGCCTCACGTCTGGAGATAGGACAGCTACCGGGCCTGGAGACAGGGCAGGTACCGGACCTCACGTCTAGAGACAGGAAAGGCCTCACGTCTAGAGACAGGACAGGTAGTGGGCCTCACGTCTGAAGGCAGGACAGCTACCGGGCCTGAAAGCAGGGCAGATACCGGGTCTCAAATCTGGAGACAGGACAGGCACCGGGCCCGTAGGCAGGGGAGGTACCAGACCTCACGTCTGGAGACAGGACAGGTACCGGGCCTCACGTCTGGAGACAGGACAGGCACCGGGCCCGTAGGCAGGGGAGGTACCAGACCTCACGTCTGGAGACAGGACAGGTACCGTACCTCACGTCTGGAGACAGGACAGGTACCGGTACTCACGGCTGGAGACAGGACAGGCACCGGGTCCGTAGGCATGGCAGGTACCGGACCTCACGTCTGGAGACAGGACAGGTACCGACCCTCACGTCTGGAGACAGGACAGGTACCGGGCCTCACGTCTGGAGACAGGACAGGTACCGGGCCTCACGTTTGGAGACAGGACAGGTACCGGTCCTCACGTCTGGAGACAGGACATCAAATAACATGTGTTATTTGATATATTTTACCCCCCCCCCGTCGTATATTCCGAACCAATGACCGCAGTGAGACGCGCAAGGCGGTGATCAAAAGCTCTCAATGAGACGAATTTAACGCATCAACAAGATTCTTAAAATAAGGTCACATGTCAGGTGACGGTCAGGTCAAAGGTCAATCGAGTTATTTGAGTTGATGGGTCATACTTTCTATTCAAAGCCCTAGATTACGACTATTATCGCACAAAAAGCTCTCAAAGGTATGATACATCTACCACATTACCGAAAGTGAAATTGTAAGCAAAGGTCAAAGTCAAGGTCAGGTTACAAGGTCACTATTGACAAGAGGTCTACGAAAGTCTGCGACACATGTTTTATGGGTTATTTTATACGTATAATTCGATAGCAGTAGCCATTTTCACACCCTGACCCCAATAATAGCCCTTAGTTGAAGTTCAGGTAAAGGTTAGGTCGCAGGTCAAAATTTGAAATTGATTATCTAAATAAAAATGGCATGTGTTACGTGCCCGACATACCGTGTCCAGCTATGTCGGGCACGTACAACTTTCGCTTATAAATTCTGCCGGACGCCAGGAATTGCTCGATCGGGTGGTAGGGTCAGGGCCTCGCAAAAAGCTATGCTTAGCGCGGGGCCTGACCTCGGAAATCCGTCCATTCAAAAGCATTCGGAACAAATTTATTATAAAAAAAAATGTTTATAGACTAGTTTTGTCTCAGAAATACAGTGGTGGCATTTATTTATCTGCATCTGGTCAAGAATCCCGAAAAAAATCAGTTGTTTATTTTTGGGGTCAAAAACTTCACATTTTGAAAATGCGAAATAGCCATTTTGAATTTCATCCCATTCCCTTCCTTTCCTTTTATTTGCAATTTGCTTCAAAACTCGATTTTCTACGATTTTGCAAACATTTATCGTTTTTCCACCAAAAATAGCATGACATGACGTCACTAAAACGTTATATCCCCAACAACTTCACCAATTGCAATTAAATTTTGACAAGACGTAGAATTGATGCAGCATAAGGTACCAAAAGCTTCACTTCGATATCGGTCATAGCTTTCAAGTTTTTGAGCAAATCTGGGAGGGGGAAAATTTACCCCCCCCCCCCACCACCAGCGCCGTGCGGGTGAATGAAAAAACAGCATGTAATATGGCAAAACTTTCCTTATTTATAGACGAATGACTAATAATTTTATTTTTAATTGATTTTTTTTTAAATGATATGGTCAAAACATGGAATTTCAAATAGAAAAAGGTAGCTAAAAAGTAAAAAAACAAAAAAACATTACCATGTTGTAGAATGGCTCGTATGCAGTATAATGATATATAATAAATCCATATTGCGTAATAAATTCCCGGCGATGTGGGCTCTCAAAGATTGATCTCCAACGTGACCTTGCAAAAAATGCCTGAGGCGATATCTCCGTAACCGCTGCTTATATTGCAGTAAAACTTTCACAGCTCGTTTCAGCGCCCCACATAACCCTATATACCAATTTTGGTAAAAATTTGTGTCATGAGGGTGTCATTTTGTTCTGTGTTTGTCGATTTGACGTGGAACACCCCAGTTCCGGGAACTTATGCTTATGTTTATTATACTTATGTATGATTACTTACCACCGGCCGAATGAATGTGTGAAAGCATGGCTTGTGGGGTAGTGTAGGGGAAATCACCTGTCGACTTCAGCGGTGGGTACTTCCCGCCATCTTTTTTAGTAGCTTAACGTTCCTAACACATCCCCTCCACTCTGCGTTTGTTTATTTAAGTTTGCTTTCCATATGTTAGCTGCGATTGCCGCGACTTTGCATTCTTTAGTTCTCTGCAGTGGTAACGTAAGGTGCTGTGAGTCATTGGGGTCGAGGGAATGAGCACTCCTGGTCACCTGTACATGGGTGGCGGTGTATTTTGGAAAAATGCTCTGCATTCGACCTTGCTTCATCATTTTCCTTGTGTCGGCATGTGCAGGAATTAGTTGTGATATATCAGGGCGATAGGTTTGTGATTTACGAGTTAGTATGAAAATGAGGGGCCAATAATAACTTATCAGCAAATCGCGGGCGCAATGCCCTTTGGCAGTACGCACTCTGTCAAGCGAGTACTTCACACACCTACCAGTGGAAAGTTTCCTGAACTTTTTTTCAGCGAAGTACGAAATGCAGCAAGTTGTTCACCGTATAATATGTCATCTATCACGCCCACAGACAACGAAGGACGATTACAACGGAACAGACACATATCACATGAAAAGACAGACATACGGCACAATGAACATCACAACGATGGCATCACAGAGGTCTTGCACGATGATCCGATTCAAAATCAAACAAAAATATTTAGCTGTAGTGAAGTTTCAATAGCCCTTTCCGGCATTGTTCACAGGTGCTCCTCGATGTTTCCAATGTGTTCCCGAGTGTGACTGAAGTCGGGCAGGTGATCACCCTCCGGGTGGAAGCCGTTCTCGTCAGCCATCCAGTTCACAGTGTAGGTGACGCCCTCCCAGGTGTACGAATAGGAGCCGCTCCTCACGTAGTTGCCAGATTCCGGAACGTTGCCAGGGTAGGAAATGCCGTCCTCCTGGGCGATGATGCCGTTGGTGGTCTCGTACCTGAAAGAATCATGGTCATTTTGGGTCAGCGTTTGTTGCTGAGTTGCTATGCTGCATTCACCATTCGCCTCTATTTAACAATATAACATTTGACAGGATTATTCGCTTTGCCGGAGACATAATACTCGGAAAGTGCAATTCAACCATAAACATGCTACTTGTGTAATGCACATTTAATTTTAAGGCATGCATATTTGTCGTGACAAGTTTGCATGTCTCCCTCTGAAGGTACAATTAAAAATGTCCCTTGGTAACGTTTTCACTGCATCTGAGTCCATCAATGAACCCCCAGCAACCAGCGAGATTTCATTCAGCGTGCATTACTTTGAGAGACTTTCTGAGTCTACAGCTGGTTCTTGAATACATCCCCCACCGGAGCGGAGGTCTGCATCACTAGAATGGGGAGGGGGTAGTTTACCCCCCCCCCCCCCCCCAACAGGTTAACAATGAAGTCTTGACTTTGATTATTTTTTTCGGCCCTGATCATGTCTCCCATGGATAACATTTTAACAATGTACTTGGACATACAATTGTGATTTAACTTACTTGGCCTCGTAGGCACCATCCTCTTCAATGCCGTACTGGTAGTTGACGATTCTGGCCCCCTGGTCGGCCACGGCCACAGCCACCAAGCAGAGAAGGAGAACCTGCAGACGGTGAAACATTGCGTTACGCAACAACACATTCAGTGACGTGGAATTGCATGTAATTTCTCTGCAAGTTTTTATATTGAATTGTCAACAAGTTTAATTGTTAAAACGATTATTGATGACTTAGGTCTTTGATGGTAGCATTTTAGTTTATCAGAAGTGTTTCATAATGAGTCTTACGCACATATACAATATTTAACAATTTCGCCGGAGGGTAACCTGACACGTCATCCAGGTTACCTGACCCTCAACAAACACCGAACTCTACGGGTCTGAGCGCGGCGCCATGGCGGGTTGGCTGCGACCTTAGGCAGTAATCGTGTCTTATGTACAGTCGGTCTTATAAGTATCTTCCCTTACCATGTTTTTAACACTCATCTAATTTCACTTTTGTGTACATGAAGGACTGATTTAAGAGAACATGTGGTACCTACCTAGGTATGTTCCACATGTTCCCTTAAATCAGTCCTTCATGTGTACAGAAGTGAAATTAGATGAGTTTTAGAAACATGGTAAGGGAAGATCCTTATTAGACCGACTGTACGTATCTATCTCTGTAAAATTTAACTTAAAGTTTATACGTTTTGTACATAGCCACAATGATTATTCTCGCAAAGGCAAATGTTTACATTCTTCGATGTTTTATATAATATAGCCGTATACACGTCTCAGAGGTGGTCAGCAACGTTGTCATGACTGTAATTCAGCACGTGAAATGCCAGTCGTAACTCTGTAATCCGACACTGCTCACAACTTGTTCTCCTTTACTCACGGTCTTCATTGTGGGGATGGAGATGATCAACTGATGCATATGACCCATCTGACACGAGCTTTTATACTCGCGTGTGGGCCGGATGCCATTCTCAGTAACCCCCATAATCCATAAGTACATGAATTAGAAGAGCAGGTTTGCAGATTCACATAAGAGCATTGAGATGTATAGCAGGTAAATCTGGTCCTGAATCTCGTGCAGTATCTTTACCTCAAGATTTGATGTGTGATGTAACTCTGGTTCAATTGTGCGCTTCGTTGAAGATTAAAATGATGAAATGCGTAAGAAGACCCTCTCAAGAGGGCGTGTAACGTTTGCGTTTAGGACAGGTCAGTGGCAGGGCGGTGGCAGGACAGGTCGGTGGCAGGGCAGGGCGGTGGCAGGACAGGTCGGGGGCAGGGCAGGACGGTGGCAGGACAGGTCAGTGACAGGGCCGGTCAGTGGCAGGCAGGTCAGTGGCAGGGCAGGTAGGTGGCAGGATAGGTCGGTGGCAGGGCCGGTCAGTGGCAGGGCAGATCGGTGGCAGGACAGGTCAGTGACAGGGCAGGTCAGTGGCAGGACAGGTCAGTGACAGGGCAGGTCGGTGGCAGGACAGGTCAGTGGCAGGGCAGGTAGGTGGCAGGGCAGGTCAGTGGCGGGACAGGTCGGTGGCAGGGCAGGTCAGAGGCAGGGCAGATCGGTGGCAGGGCAGGTCGGTGGCAGGACAGGTCGGTGGCAGGGCAGGTCGGTGGCAGGACAGGTCGGTGGCAGGACAGATCGGTGGCAG
Source organism: Chirona hameri (assembly GCA_036785665.1). Classification (NCBI taxonomy): domain Eukaryota; kingdom Metazoa; phylum Arthropoda; class Thecostraca; order Balanomorpha; family Balanidae; genus Chirona; species Chirona hameri. The sequence goes on along the minus strand of JAXIVJ010005434.1, from coordinate 11,581 downwards.
GGCAGGTCGGTGGCAGGACAGGTCGATGTCAGGGTTCAGCTAAATCCTGCACCATTTAGAAGGAAACTGAAGACGTTCAGCCCCATTTTTGCTAGCAGCGGCAATTACGCCGCCAAACTGTTTATCTCATTTGATCTGCAGTAGATAGTCCACTTTTCTACCCGCTTACCCGCCAGACGCTCTTATACGGCCTTGGCCAGAAAAGGGGTTTTTACTACCCGCATGGGTAGTAGCGGGTCGCCGGGTAGCACAAGCAATCATTTGGCTGAAGCGGGTAGTTGACGGGTAGCAGAATATTCATAAATTTATCAAGTAAAAACAGGGATATTGATGGGATGATTGAACAAATATAGGCACCTCAGTAAGTGACCAAAGAGATCAATACAAAACAGTTCAGCATTTCAAAATGAGTTATTAAATGGAAGACCTAATAATGGCAAATAAAATAAATCATAATTAGTCTTAATATGCCCAGTCTAACATACAATATGTATTTAACAATCACATGCTGATACAAATGAACACTGTGCACAACTAGTCGTAAGCGAATAGTAACAACAGTGAGGGCTCTGACTGCTTTCACATGAAGATTCACACTTCTTGCAAAACAAATCAAAAACAAATCCCATGACATAGTGTATCAAACCTGAGCTGTGAGGGTCACAAAAAGAGAAGACCCAACTTAAACTGTTTGGAACAGCAGTCATGTTTCTGGAGGAGTAGTCGCAATGATAACAGGCTAATCATAACCCAAAACAATGGCCTAAGGACTCCATAGGAAAGAATCGACAGTCATTTTCCAACCAATTAGCTGAACATCACCAATCTCCGAAAACCTTACCTCAAGAAAGAATGACCTATACCACCTCTCAAAACACGTTTCATATTCATACCATTACTCCCACTGACAGATAGCAGAAATAGCAGTTTGGCGCAGATGAAACAATCGTAAGAGTTTTCCTCTGGAGTTAAGAAACAGTAAGCCAAGTTGTGTCAGTATTTTGTATTTGGTGTATGGGATTTTTTTTAAATTTAGTTTCCCCATCAACCTTAAAGCAAGTGATGCTTAAAAATAAATATTTATCTGTTCCATTTAGACCTCAAAAACATACATTTTGTGTTTGTTCTACAACAAATGGTTTCATCAGCTGTTTTTACAGCGACATTTGTGACGTATCAGAGACATTGTGAAAGCGGTGTTGTTACTGAAGGTCTATCAGTCAGTAGGTCAAGTTGGTGGGTGTACCTTTGAAGTTTGAACATAGGTATAAATACAAATAATTTTCAGATCAGATACATATTTTAAAAGGCTTGAAACAATAGGCCATTTAATCCATTGACGGTGTGGGTTGAAATGCTGGGCATTAGGCATGCATCATTTTGATTACCTAAACCATGCTTTCCAATATTTTCCAGAATGCCCAGCTGTCATGCTCAAAGTGCCTGTTCTCATGTATATCCTTTTGTAATCTGTTGTCTTGCATGCATGTATGATTTGTTTTTCAAAATAACAGATCATGGCCCAGAACTTGCTCCCTTGTTTGTCTTGCAAGAAATGGCTAGTTGCCATTTATACCATTATGCACATACCATTTATGCACCAACTAAAACTGATATTGGCTGATTATTGGTGTGTGAGCTACCATGAGGTAGTCCTGCCTACTTTGACCCAACATGATGCTTTCCAGTTTTTTTTAAAGATCCATTAGGCTCTTGATTTAATGATATATATTTTGTCAACTTGTTTTTAGTGACATGATGTTTTATAGCTTTTAGGGTTAAGGAAGGGTTTAGGGAAAAGTTGTATTTTCTTTATGATTTTGTATTTCTTTCATAAAACTTCTAAAATTAGCAAATTTGATTTGCGGGAACTTGCAGGTAGGTGGCAGCCTATATAGGCAAGTGGGTAGTGGCGGGTAGTTGGAGGGGGTTTGCAGGACGGGCGGGTAGCCACAGGCTTGAGAAGTGGCATCTCTAGTATGCAGTGTTTGAGCTCAATAGTCTCGTCTGATAGCCACCGGCCACATCCAATGATCTCATCAACTGAATGTCTCTGTCGCTTCTGAGACATTTCTATTTTGGGAAATGTCTCGGAAGAGTCTCATACACAACAATCATACTAATTCATTGAAGTTTGACACGCCCCAATACGTTGTTTCGTCCAAACTTTGACGCCAATTTGACTATCTTTCCATAGCCAAACATTTGTCTTTGATCTTGTAGTTAAACACGGGCGGATAGTTTCGGAGATAAGTAGAGATGCAAAAAAAAACAGGAACCAGCCCCGCACCGCCACCGCTCATGCATGAGTTGGGACCGGAATCAAGCCCGGCCACATGTGGCAGCACCCGCCAGGCCCGGCGCTCGGCAGCTAGCAATCTGCATGTATACTTCATTCTACACTTAAAATCTTGAACCGGAATATTTATAGTTTGCAATGTGCATTTTGCACCATTTTAACACACACCACATTGAAACACCAATGGATAATGGATATATATGGACCATTGAGTAAATAAATCCCACAAAAGTCGGAACTTGAGATCAATAATCAACAACAGACTAACAGGAGAGTGGAACAGGTCAAGGTGAGTAGACTTCTTTCATCTTTGGTGGTTTTCAAAAATAAAAAGCATGATAGGATCACGCAAGCCCAAACGAGCAGCTTAAAATAAGTAAAACAAAAAGTATGTAATAAGTATGCACTCATCACTCAACTTCACACAATGCAATGTTTGGGTTGTAATTGTAATAGCTTCTACAAGGTTGAGGTACGTAACCTCAGTCCGACCCTCGCTGCGGTCGGGTACGGACGTGCGTGCGCCCGCTCCGTGGGAGGGTCGGTCCTGGTCGCTGGCTCGGTCGCTCGATCCCTGACCGCGTTGAGCTGTGTTGTTTGTGTTGTGCTGTCGTCTTCGAAACACCACCTCCGTCATCATGGCTCCGCCGAAGTCTCGCAACGGCAACACCGGCAGTGCTAGCAACACCGGCAAGCGCATTGGTAACACCGGCAGCGCCGGAACCAGCAAGAACACCGGCAGCGCCGGCGCAAGCAACACCGGAAGAGGCGCCGGTAACGCCGGTAACGCCAGTAACGACGGCAGCCGACAACCGACCATTTCCAGCCTCATCAACAAGTACGACCATCATTCTAGGGCTGGCCGATCGCCAAGCAAGCGCCCGCGCCAGCTGTCCAGCTCCGAGCCGGACGCCCTGCGCGGTGACCTCGGTGACCTTCAGACGGGGTCACGTGACCGGCCCGCCGGCCCGCAGACGGCCGGCGGCGCGCCGGGCCGGCCGCTCGGCGCGGACAGTGGCGGTGCCAGCCCGGTCAACGCGGAGCTGGCGGAGCTGATCCGCAGTGTGGTGCGCTCCGAACTCAGTTTGGCCACAGCTACCCTGCAGAGAAGCCTGAAGGAGGCTATAGACGCCCTGGGTGAGCGCATTCAGGAGCTGGAGGGACGCCTGTTCGAGAAGGATGGGGTGATCGAGCGTCTGTCTCGCGAGCTGCTGAAAAGTCGGGACACCACGGAGGAGCTGTTGGACTCCATGGACCATCTGGAGGCGGAGGCGCGTCAGTCGACACTCATCATCTCCGGGCCCGCTGTCCCGGCTCCGCGGCGTCGCGCGGACGGAGAGCCCTACACACCGGAGGACACTGTGTCCGTCGCCGTCGGCGTCATCAAGAAGTCGATGCCGGACGTCGCTGTGATCAACAGTGATGTTGCGTCGTGTTTCCGTGTGGGCGGGCTTAAGAAGCTCGTGTGCAGATTCGTGCGCAACGGCCCTGGATCGGTGCGCGACGGGGTGTATCAGGGCAGGTTTCAGTTGATGGATAAAGGGGGCCGGGTGGCTCAGTTGGTAGAGCGTTAGACTCGGAATCCAAGGGTTCCGGATTCGAGTCTGGCTACTGGCGCAAGTCATTCGGTTCCCCGCCCCGGAGGGGAGTGGTTCTCCTCCCCACCCGCGGCGGCATATAGCTATAGGCTGGACTACGCGGTGAGCGAGAATCACTCTCCTCCCACCCCCCCCCCAAAAAAAAGTAAAAAAAAGTTGATGGATCAGAGAGATGAGTCGCAGCGGCTTTTCGTTGCGGAGTCCCTGTCGCGGCGCCGTCAGCAGTGCCTGGGTGTGCTCCTGGCAGCCAAGAAGCGTCAGCAGGTCTACACGGCCTTCACCAAGAACAGTGTCGTCTTCTACAAGGAGCGCAAAGACGGGACAAACATTCGCGTCGACCATCTTGGTCAGATAAGTAGATATGCCTAGACACGCCTTCTCGTACAGTCTGAACTATGCCGGGCTTGCTTTGGTCGCTGTGTTTTCATGGTCGCTGTGTGTTTTGATTGCTCGATCGTCCCTGTGGTGGCCTTCACCCGACTGCATTGCCAGTGAACAAATGCTCATTAAGTTAATTATTATAAATGACTAACTCAGTCAATATAGCTAGCTTCAATGTAAGAGGTATTCGTGACAATTTGAAGAGAAGAGCCATTTTTCGATTTTTTCATGTGCATTATCCACGGTCAGTCGTTATGTTACAAGAGACTCATTCGTGTTCGAGTGATGAACCCTTTTGGACGTCAGAGTGGGGAGGTGAAATAATATTTTCACACGGTAGTGCCAGTCAATGTGGTACTGCACTACTATTGCCACGTAATTTCGACGGTAAGATTGCGGCAACAGATCGTGACGTCGATGGTAGAGTGTGCTCTGTTAAGTTAATTTCGAAGCTGTTTCCATTTGTTTGGTTTGCGTGTACGCTCCTGCCGTAAATTCTCAGCAGCAGAAAGTCTCTTTCTTAAACTCCTTACAGAATTTCTTAAGTCCTAATTATACAAATGCCATAGTGGCGGGGGATTTCAATATTCGGCTTGATGATGCTGAGGACGGGCCACGTCGCAGGGGAGGCGCTAGCAGGTGTAAGCTGCGCGGTATGCTGGCAAGTTTGTGCCTCACAGATATTTGGCGACTTAAGCACCCACAGCTCAGAAGATTTACATGGCGTAGGTCAGACTCAACTCAGCAGTCCCGCATTGATTATACTTTTGTAAGTGATAGCCTTGTTAATAACCACATCATCACGAGCAGTGTAATTACTCCAGGCATACTAAGCGACCACAGTGTGGTTTCAGTAGGGATACAATTAGGAGGCAATACTCGCGGCCCGGGCCTATTTCGCTTTAACAATTGCTTGCTAGAAAATTCCAGCTTTGTGCTTGACATAAAGGAGGAAATAGGAAAGGCTGCCTGCTGCCTGGAACCTTACCACCAGGACATACCAATAAGCACTCGCGTAAACTTCCTATTGTGTAATGTACGTTATATTAGTATACGTACGAGTAAGTCTCTAGCCGCGGCAAAGCGAAGAGAGGAGAATGAGATAATGCGACGGCTAGCTATGATTGAAGACACAATAGCTGAGTCGCCCAACAGGGAGCTGTCGGCGCAGTATGTCACCCTCAAAGCAGAGGTAGACGAATTTCAGCTGAAACGGGCCAAAACTGCGATGCTCTTTACCAGAACTAAGTGGATGGAGCATGGAGAAAGGCCTACCGGCTATTTTCTCCGCTTGCAGAAGCGCGACTTCACTCAGAAGGCCATCTACATGCTTGAGCTGCCGAATGGGCATGTTATCCACGACAAAGAAGAAATTTTTACAGTTTTGCTTTTCTCATTTTCAGAATATGTATGCTTCCAAAAGTATACCTGACGATGCTATAGATGAGTATTTGGACACAGTAAATGGCCCGAGGCTTTCCGATAGTGACAGGGACAGATGTGAGGGCGCATTTACCGTCGAAGAATGCAGATCAGCATTAAAGAAAATGGCTAAAAACAAAGTCCCTGGGATTTCTGGTTTCACAGTTGAATTTTTTGAATACTTTTGGGATGACATCGGCCCTATGGCCGTTGACTATTTCAATGTAGCAAAGTTACATGGCTTACACATAGAGCAAAGGCGTGCTGTCATTGTGATGATTCCCAAAAAAGGCCACCAGAAGTACCTTAAAAACAAACGACCGATCTGCTTGTTTGATGTTCTGTACAAGGTTATTGCCAAAGTGATTGCCAATCGCATGTCTGGGGTCATCGATTTGTTAATATCGCCTGACCAGACTGGATCTTTGCCGCGGCGGTATATCGGTGAAAATATTCGCCTCATCTCGGATGTTATAGAATATTGTCGCACTGATGACAAGGAAGGTATTCTCATGGCTTTGGATTACCGGCATGCTTTCGATGCCATAGAACATAATTTTTTGTTTAAAACACTTACAAAATATAATTTTGGGACTGACGTCATTGACTCGCTAAAACTGTTGTACAGTAACAACGAAATGACAGTGCTGAACAACGGTTCTACGTCCTCGTGGTTCAAGCCGGCACGCGGTGTCCTGCAAGGCTCACCTGTGAGCGGTATAGTGTTTGCTCTCGTTGTTGAAATTATGGCCATTAAGCTGCGCAGTGAATCTCAAATTAAGGGCATTACATTTGGTCCGGTGGAAATAAGGATATCTCAATATGCCGACGACGGTACTTGCTTCGTGGCAGACGAACCTTCCGCAGCTCAGGTGTTAAGTGTCATGGAAGCTTACAGAAGCACCTCTGGTTTGGAATTGAATTTGGAAAAGTGCAGTTTTATGTGGCTGAGCAAAAAAGCTGAGTCTTCAGACGATATCTGCGGTAAAAGTCCTGCAAGAAAGGTAAAAATTATTGGCTTCATATCAGCGCACTAGATGATGTTTCAGAGGATAACATGGCACCAGTCATCATTAAAATTGAAAATACATTGAATGCATGGAGGCAGAGCCAATGGTGCCGGGTATTGCGCAATGCTGACGCTACGTATTTAGTGCTTAACACCAGCTTGAACCTTAAAGTGGGCGATGCTCTAGTTGACGTAAAGACTATGAAAGTGGCACATTTCTGCAGGATGCTCACGTCTGTCTCCATACCTAGTGCTTGGCGGAGGTGGGAGGCTGAAGGTATTCAAGACGCAGATTGGAAATCAGTTTGCAAAATACCGTACACAAGTCGTTTTTCCACCAAGATTCAGTCGTTTCAATACAGAGTGTTGCATAGATTCATTCCGACACAGAGATTCCTACACTATAGACACATTGTGGACAACCCGAATTGCACCAAATGTGGTTGTAATGACACATTAGCCCATTATTTTTCTGAATGCTCTGCATTGCAACAATTGTGGAATGATATACGTCATATTATTGTACGACGACTGTGCGGCAGATACGGTAGATTACGACAACTCTCTGCTCACGATGTCCTTTTAGGCGTCATCGGGGGATCAAAAATGTTGAATTTGATCGTCTTAATTTGTAAAATGTACATTTACCAAGCAAAGTCACAGTCTAAGGACGTCAATTTCCATGGATTTCTAGGATTACTGCATAATCATTTTGCTATTGAGAGGCAAGCTGCAATAAATCAGGGGACGCTCGAGCGACACACCCGAAAATGGCGACAGCTTCTTGACAATACGGGTAACCTACGCATATGAGACACCGTTTAAGGACAGACCCCGCCCTTTCCCCACCCGGGCTAACCCGGGACCGGCCCTGCAGCATGTGCTGCAGGGCGGCCGGCCGGGCGTGCGGGGCGCCGGCCCGCCGCGCTGGTCGACGGCTCGCACGCCCGGCCGGTGGAGAGGGGGCGCCGCTTCGCGAACGGGAGCCGCTGAAAAACGCGAGGCGGCGCGGGCGGGGGTCGCCTATGATGGTCACATACGGCCTATGATGTGCTGTATGTTGTGGTGTTATGTTACTACTTACTGTATGTTGTGGTGACGAATGTTGTGGCGTATGTCGCGGTATACAGATGCGCGATGCGATATGTTGGGATGACATTTTGTGAAACGATATGTATGTGTCACGCAAATACTTCATGACGTTTTGTTGATAATATAAGCGCATGCGGAAACTGAAGAAAAAAAGAGGTACGTAACCTACTACCTATTTTATCAATGTTGACATGGACTAGTAAATAATAAATATACTTCACAGGATAATGGGGAAAAGGCAAGTTTTCCTGGACATTTAGTATGACAAACGTACTACAAACATTGGGAGTGACAATCATATCTTGAATGACAAAAATAAAATAATCAACCTGTTTTAAATTACAGAGTATCCTCGGTTTCCTCACTATCCAAGCCAAGATATCTATAACTAACATCCAAGCCAGCCACACGCACGGAGCCATTCTTATACGGCCTTTGGCACAGATTTATACAGACCTTGGGCACAGAGAAACAAAGCTACTTCACTGCCAAGGCCAAGGCCGTACAACTGCCCAAGTCCGCAACTGCCCTGGTACAACTTCATGGCTGCGTCTAATGGCGGCTGAAGTATTTGACAATTGCGAATCGTTGAGGTCAAAACGGCGCACACAATTAATCCCGTCACCGAAATGACTAACTTTATTACCATAAATGACTTTAAATCACCAAAATGAAAATGTCCTAACATATTGAGGATGTCGGCTGATGGACTTATTTTTATTTTTTAAATATTTAAACTTGAACTGGCCCCAAGGGTTAGGATTTGATATTACAGCTTATTTTCGAATACGAACATGAACAATTGTCTTCACGTAATTCTGAGGCGTCTCGATTCTGAGGTGTAAAGTTGTGAATATCTGTCAAAGTGAAACATTCGCGAATATCGATCTGCTGCTGAATTCACACACGTGATTCTTTTACGTCCCAGGCCTGGCGAATTCATCACCAATGTGACGCATCAAAACACATTTGTTTGGAACGTATGGTTGGAATTGGGGTTTGGCAAGGTCTGTATAAATATTGGGATTTGGAAAGTGTTGTTGGGGAGGGTGTCACGTGGAATTATGCAAGGCCATATATAAATTATGGAGCTATTCTGATAAGAAGTTGAAGTGGAACTAGACAGGTTTGCATTCTGGGATAAGGTCTTAGGCCACTTAAGATTGCTTTGCAAAATGTTGTTTTTGTTGTGTTGGGCAGTCTTTCCACCTTTATAATTGTAATTGCATAAAATACAATATTTTTCACTACCAAAACTACCAATGATATACCTTGAATATGTCCTTTCTCATGTGGAACTAAATAGTAAATGTGTATCAATAAATATTCTCAGTAATATGTATTTACAATAGTATTAACAATAATGATTATCATATAGGTAGGTGGTTTTGTTCCATAGGTACTTATTATTTGTTATACAAAATATTTTGGGGTGATCTGGGGCAATGGGATGACTAAATATAAAATTGTATGCTCTTCCCCACCCCACCTAGTTACTAGTGATGACAGTGTAATATGATTTGGGGTAGTTGTTTCTGTTTGACTGCACTCGCATCTCACATTGCAGCAGTTACTGAGCTGATGAATTGATCATGAATTGACCCTGTAGTTTGATTTACTAAGTTTCACTGGTGTGTCCACTCCTTACTAGGTTGTACTAGATATCACTTTTAATTTGTAAGCTGTAACATTGTTATTTGTTATAATGGTGTTTTACTGTTGTATATTTGTTTTCTTCTCAATTTATCATGATCTTTAAGCATGTATGTTCTGACTTCTGCCAATATTTATTTGTATGTATTTAGTTGTTTTTTTAATTGATAACTTGTGCTGAGCCCGGCATGAGACCGGCAAGCCTGAGTTCAGTGAATTTGGGCCCAGCGCCGGCTCCATGGCCCTGAAATTTGCAACTCTAATAAGAAGTTAAATAACTCCAATTGACTGGCATTATGAAGAATATCGCAGCAACTCAGGCGATGACTGAGTATACACAATAGTCTACGCTATCAGGAACTACAATGAACACAAGGTCCAAAAAGACGGCCATTTCCGCTATTTTACTGAAGTTGTACAAAGTCCGTTGAAATAGCGGGGCTGAAACGTAAATTAGAAACTGAAATATCAGTTGCTCGGCTGATACTACATTGTAACATTTACTAATGCTAGCATTCACTACGTTTAACATTACTTCTGATTTAAAAAGTGAAAATGAGTGTGGAATATGCCGTATTCCATTAAGAAATTTGAGTGAGCTCAAGGAAAACCTGAATCACGTCAATCGACCATACGGGATCGATTTGACTGAGCCAGGACCACATAATGGCATTATTCATAGGCGAGTCCAATGATTAAAGTTCGTCATGGACGAGACGCGTAGCGTTGAGTCTATAATGACGAACTTTCATCATTGGAAGAGCCCATGAATTGATGTATCGTGCAACTCAAGAACTGAATTCATTTTTTTTCCAGCCTTCATTGACTTCATTTGTTCAAGCCTTGAACATAGCAAACAAAGTAAGCATCCAATGACCCTATGAGGATCACCTACTTTGAGGTCATTGAACTGCCCATGTAACATCCAAGATACCATGACGAGATTTGATCATAGGCAGATTTGAGCATGAACACATGTCGCTATGGCATATGGTCTTTCAGTTGCATGATAAAGAAAACGCTGAAGCGCTGCTTTCTGAAGAAACGATTGAAAATCTCATAGGACAATATATTGACAAAACCGCCTCGTATATGCTGAAACCGCAGATATTCCGCAGTTGGGGAGAATATTCGAAATTCGGAGCATTAATATAGGGACATGACCGAAAAGCCAGACAACTAAAAGCGAACACTGGGCTATTGCACACGCCGGAGGAAAGAGTTTCTCACCTGTAAGTACAATCCGTGAAGAGGAAATAAAAAGTCGCACAATGCCATCAGCAAGTCGAATATCTGAGGCATTACTTGTAAAGAAAGACCCGGTTGGTGTGTTGTAATGTAATGCCTCGAGGCGTGACTTTCCACGGTGTGGTTTGGGAGATGCGCGCCTAACATTAACTCAAGGGTTTCCTTTATTCAATTTCATGAAAAATTCCAAAAATAGAAAAAGTAAAAAGTGGTACATTGTCATATCATTTCATTTAATTAATATATTAAAGGTATTTAGCCTTTATATATATATATGTATATATATATATATATATATATATATATATATATATATATATATATATATATATATATATATATATATATATATATATATATATATATATATATATATATATATATACATATACATATATATATATATATATATATATATATATATATATATATATATATATATATATATATATATATATATATATATATATATATATATATATATATATATATATATAGATAATATATAGATAGATAGATAGATAGATGGATAGATAGATAGATAGATAGATAGATAGATAGATAGATAGATAGATATATAGATAGATAGATAGATAGATAGATAGATAGATAGATAGATAGATAGATAGATAGATAGATAGATAGATAGATAGATAGATAGATAGATAGACAGATAGATGGATGGATGGATGGATGGATGGATGGATGGATGGATGGATGGATGGATGGATGGATGGATGGATGGATGGATGGATGGATGGATGGATGGATGGATGGATGGATGGATGGATGGATGGATGGATGGATGGATGGATGGATGGATGGATGGATGGATGGATGGATGGATGGATGGATGGATGGATGGATGGATGGATGGAT
>JAXIVJ010005433.1:0-74023 GCA_036785665.1 Chirona hameri | reverse complement strand
GAGCGAGAGCGAGAGCGAGAGCGAGAGCGAGAGCGAGAGCGAGAGCGAGAGCGAGAGCGAGAGCGAGAGCGAGAGCGAGAGCGAGAGCGAGAGCGAGAGCGAGAGCGAGAGCGAGAGCGAGAGCGAGAGCGAGAGCGAGAGCGAGAGCGAGAGCGAGAGCGAGAGCGAGAGCGAGAGCGAGAGCGAGAGCGAGAGCGAGAGCGAGAGCGAGAGCGAGAGCGAGAGCGAGAGCGAGAGCGAGAGCGAGAGCGAGAGCGAGAGCGAGAGCGAGAGCGAGAGCGAGAGCGAGAGGCGAGGGCGAGGGCGAGGGCGAGGGCGAGCGGGCGAGGGCGAGGGCGAGGGCGAGGGCGAGGGCGAGGGCGAGGGCGAGGGCGAGGGCGAGGGCGAGGGCGAGGGCGAGGGCGAGGGCGAGGGCGAGGGCGAGGGCGAGGGCGAGGGCGAGGGCGAGGGCGAGGGCGAGGGCGAGGGCGAGGGAGGCGAGGGCGAGGGCGAGGGCGAGGGCGAGGGCGAGGGCGAGGGCGAGGCGAGGGCGAGGGCGAGGGCGAGGGCGAGGGCGAGGGCGAGGGCGAGAGGGCGAGGGCGAGGGCGAGGGCGAGGGCGAGGGCGAGGGCGAGGGGCGAGGGCGAGGGCGAGGGCGAGGGCGAGGGCGAGGGCGAGGCAGAGGGCGAGGGCGAGGGCGAGAGGGCGAGGCGAGGGCGAGGGCGAGAGGCGAGGGCGAGGGCGAGGGCGAGGGCGAGGGCGAGGGCCAGGGCGAGGGCAGGGCGAGAGGGCGAGAGGGCGAGAGGGCGAGAGGGCGAGAGGCGAGGGCGAGAGGGCGAGAGGGCGAGAGGGCGAGAGGGCGAGAGGGCGAGAGGGCGAGAGGGCGAGAGGGCGAGAGGGCGAGAGGGCGAGAGGGCGAGAGGGCGAGAGGGCGAGAGGGCGAGAGGGCGAGAGGGCGAGAGGGCGAGAGGGCGAGAGGGCGAGGAGGGCGAGAGGGCGAGAGGGCGAGAGGGCGAGAGGGCGAGAGGGCGAGAGGGCGAGAGGGCGAGAGGGCGAGAGGGCGAGAGGGCGAGAGGGCGAGAGGGCGAGAGGGCGAGAGGCGAGAGGGCGAGAGGGCGAGAGGGCGAGAGGGCGAGAGGGCGAGAGGGCGAGAGGGCGAGAGGGCGAGAGGGCGAGAGGGCGAGAGGGCGAGAGGGCGAGAGGGCGAGAGGGCGAGGGCGAGAGGGCGAGAGGGCGAGAGGGCGAGAGGGCGAGAGGGCGAGAGGGCGAGGGCGAGAGGGCGAGAGGGCGAGAGGGCGAGAGGGCGAGAGGGCGAGAGGGCGAGGCGAGAGGGCGAGAGGGCGAGAGGGCGAGAGGGCGAGAGAGGGCGAGAGGGCGAGAGGGCGAGAGGGCGAGAGGGCGAGGCGAGAGGCGAGAGGGCGAGAGGGCGAGAGGGCGAGAGGGCGAGAGGCGAGAGGGCGAGGGCGAGAGGCGAGAGGGCGAGAGGGCGAGAGGGCGAGAGGGCGAGAGGGCGAGAGGGCGAGAGGGCGAGAGGGCGAGAGGGCGAGAGGGCGAGAGGGCGAGAGGGCGAGAGGGCGAGAGGGCGAGAGGGCGAGAGGGCGAGAGGCGAGGGGCGAGAGGGCGAGAGGGCGAGAGGGCGAGAGGGCGAGAGGGCGAGAGGGCGAGAGGGCGAGGAGGGCGAGAGGGCGAGAGGGCGAGAGGGCGAGAGGGCGAGAGGGCGAGAGGGCGAGAGGGCGAGAGGGCGAGAGGGCGAGGGCGAGAGGGCGAGGGCGAGGGGCGAGAGGGCGAGGGGCGAGGGGCGAGGGAGGGGCGAGGGCGAGGGGCGAGGGCGAGGGCGAGGGCGAGGGCGAGGGCGAGGGCGAGGGCGAGGGGCGAGGCGAGGGCGAGGGCGAGGGCGAGGGCGAGGGCGAGGGCGAGGGCGGAGGCGAGGGCGAGGGGCGAGGGCGGAGGCGGAGGGGCGAGGGAGGAGGGAGAGGGAGAGGGAGAGGGGAGAGGGAGAGGGAGAGGAGGGAGAGGGAGAGGAGAGGGAGAGGGAGAGGGAGAGGGAGAGGGAGAGGGAGAGGGAGAGGGAGAGGGAGAGGGAGAGGGAGAGGGAGAGGGAGAGGGAGAGGGAGAGGGAGAGGAGAGGAGGGAGAGGAGAGGGAGAGGGAGAGGGAGAGGGAGAGGGAGAGGGAGAGGGAGAGGGAGAGGGAGAGGGAGAGGGAGACTGTGTGTAAGACTTGACTGTAGCTGATATCATAGCCAGCAATTATTTTCAGGGATTGCTTTTGAACTCTTTCGAACTGCTGCGCTTGTTGGGCGGTGAGACTGGCGTGAACAACAGGAGCGCAGTATTCAAGTAGTGGCCGGATGTATGTAATGCAAACTTTCACCATATGCTCATGCGGCGGTCGAAACCTTTTCATGACGTGCAGCATGTAAAGGGCCCTTGAGCCCTTCGATACCATATCCTCAACGTGTGTGTGCCAGGACATATGATTAGATATGGTGACGCCAAGTAGCTTTGTCTGATCCACCGTTGGGATGCTAGTGCCATGTATTGTAATTTCCGGTAACACTATTGGCTTATTAGCTGTGAAAAAGTGCATTACCTGGCACTTATCAATGCTAAGGATTACCTTATTTTCCTTCGCCCATTCACAAAGTTGATCAGTCAGTTCCTGGAGCTTAATTTCTTCCTGAACACAATCCACCGAGCACGCTTGATAAATAGTTAGATCGTCTACATACTTGAGCCTGTTTTGTGTTTGTGATGCGGCGCCATTCACCATAGCTAAGAAGGCTACTGGTCCAACCAGGGTGCCCTGTGGGGTGCCACAGGTTATCGGTTTCCAGGAACTGAGACTGCCATCTGGCATCTGGCATGTTGCTGACGTTGGTACTGACGTTGGTGCTGACGTTGGTGCTGACGTTGGTGCTGACGTTGGTGCTGACGTTGGTGCTGACGTTGGTGCTGACGTTGGTGCTGACGTTGGTGCTGACGTTGGTGTTATGCTGTGCAGCTGGCGAAGCTAATGAGTTCCGGCGGATGAGGCACTGTTTTGCAGCTGCGGCCTCAGCTGCTGCTGCACTAATGAAGATATTGTCCATACCGGCAGTCCAGGGCCGCCCGTAATGATTTTGGACTAGGTGGACATTTTGGCGAGACTGGCTTATATTATGGGGAGGGGGCACACCACGGGGCCCTTTAGCCCCAAGGGGGGGGGGGCGCAATATGTGTTTTGGTCCTCCCTTTTGCTCCAGTCTCATTTCCTCGTTCATTTTATTTCATATCTGTGAAATACACAACTTCATGACAATTATGACGTCATGCATACGGTAGCTTGGATATGGAAACTATTGCACACAATCACGACGGACTTTAGGCATATATACACAGGCTGCTTGTAACGTAAACAACCGTTGTGAGGACCCGCAAAGTTGCATGCCCCGATCGGGGCACGAAACAGCGTCTTCTAAAAGGGGCCCAATAGTCCTGTGTCGGAATTACTTAGCATAGGTAGCTACTTTTTTCACACAACCTATTTTTCGATCTGCTCTGCAAATCTGCTCAGTTCAAAACCCCATGTTAAGGGTGAACTATTCCCTTTAAGGAATGGCCGGATTGGAATCAAATTTGCGCAGTCTATTTCAGCCCTGGCGCAAATTTGTGTCCATATATTCTGTTAAAAAAAATTGAGGGTACTTGTCCTTGTCTCGTATTAGTAACGAGGTTACAACCTGCATAGAGGCTACACCCGCGGACCCTCCTGATTGTATAGAAGGGCTGGGCCAACCACGCTGGGCCTGGCCCAGCTTGGCTCTGGTCTCCGCCCACCGGCCGTGACCCGAGGCCTGTTCACGACCACCTGCGGTTCGGCGGTTTCCAGCAGGCTCGCTCTAGCCCCGCCCCTTTCCTCATGTGTCATCACAAGCAGGCGTCTCTTGAACACTGAATGCCGCGACGCGCCACTTCACGGACATTTCTCCTCACGTCTGGAGGCAGGAGAGGTACTGGGCCTCACGTCTGGAGGCAGGACAGATGCCGGGCCTCACGTCTGGGGACAGGAAAGGCATCACGTCTAGCGACAGGACAGGTACCGGGACTCACGTCTGAAGACAGGACAGCTACCGGGCCTGGAAGTAGGGCAGATACCGGGCCTCACGTCTAGAGACAGGACAGCTACCGGGTCTGGAGGCAGGGCAGGTACCGGACCTCTCGTCTGGAGACAGGGCAGACACCGGGCCTCTCGTCTGGAGACAGGACAGGTACCGGGCCTCACGTCTGGAGACAGGGCAGACACCGGGCTTCACGTCTGGAGACAGGACAGGTACCGGGTCTAACGGCTGGAGATAGGACAGGCACCGGGCTCGTAGGCAGGGAAGGTACAAGGCCTCACGTCTGGAGACAGGACAGGTATCGGGCCTCACGTCTGGAGACAGGACAGGCACCGGGCCTGTAGGCAGGGCAGGTACTGGACCTCACGTCTGGAGACAGGACAGGTACCGGTCCTCACGTCTGGAGACAGGACAGGCACCGGGCCCGTAGGCAGGGCAGGTACCGGACCTCACGTCTGGAGACAGGACAGGCACCGGACCCGGCAGCAGAGCAGGTACCGAACCTCACGTCTGGAGACAGGACAGGTACCAGGCCTCACGACTAGAGGCAGGGAAGGTACAGGACCCCACATTTAGAGATAGGACAGGTATCGGGCCTCACGTCTGGAGACAGGACAGGCACCAGGCTTCACGCCTGGAGATAGGACAGGTACCTGTCCTGTCTCGAGGGGCGGATCAAGGTCATGCAGTCAAATTTGTTTGGCACGCACTCCTCCCCACCCACTTTAAATCCATTTTCCATGGGCTTAATCTGCTCGTGTTCCATTTCAGCCAGTGGCGGCGGAAGGTATTTTCGGATGGGGGAGGGGGCGAAGAAACCCAGGGTACCCCTCAGCCAAAGGGACCCGCCCCACGGCCAAAGCCCCCCCCCCCCCCAAGAAAAAAATGGCGCGAAATGGTATCTCCTCGGATTTAGGTCACTATATTTTGCAGAGCCTCTAAATGGTCCAAAAAAAAACGTCGGACAGCCCATGTTGAAGTTTCAGGCCTTCCGATGGCCCTTTTAGGCCGACTGAGGACCTTCTGTCGGCCTTATAAGGCCCCTCAGGCTGGCTGGGGGCACCTCGGGGCACTCGGTGTCAATTGTTCGGTCAAAAATAAAAATCGAACCAACTTCTTGAGAAAAAAAAATCAACAAATTTACCAATTTACAAATTTATGGGGGGGATCATATGTTTGCCTCCCCACAAACTTCTTGAGGGGGTGGCAGCTTCCCCCTGCCGCCCCCTCCTTATCCGTCGCCACTGATTTCAGTGCGTGTGGAGCTCCTCTGCAGACCTCCGCAGCCGGGGAAACTGCACCTAGTGCATACATTGCAAGTCCGCTCAATAGATGGCGCTGTGAGCGGCTACCTTAAAATCCTTACAGGAAATGCAGAGAAACAGCTTTATTGTCCATGATAAATCCATGACAATCACTACGGTTGTCAAAAAGCAGATGGAGAATTCGAAAATTGTATTTTCAAATTTTTTTAAAAAATAATGAATGCCCAAATGTACGATATTGACGAAAAAATCGTAAAAGTGTTACCAAAAAGAGGCCGGTTGGCACCTCCAAATTGGATTTTAAACATTTCAAGAAATGCATGTATGTTTGTTTTCTTCATATGATCGCCTACAGAGCTACGCTCCACTGACAGACGAAGTCGTGAAAATAAGATATAACAATAAATACACAACGCAGCACACACATCACATAATCACACAGCCTAAAGTTTACAGTCACATACTACAGGGTTCAAACGTACTTGATCACCTGTGCTCTAAAAGCTCCAAAACTGTCATAAAAGATGTCTGCGTTAAAAGCACTGCCTAAAAAGGCATGAATTGCTCTAGGGAGCCGGCAGAACATCCCAGAGTCCACAGTTCTTACCCGTGCTCCGAGGCACGGTTAAAAGAGAGACGGTGCGGGTCGATCGAGGCGTCACGTGCAGGGGAAACGACTCGAGCAGGACCTGTGAGTCTACTTTCGCCGCAGGATGTTCCTCAAGAAGAGCAGGTCATGCTGCACTCTGCGTGATGCTAAGGAAGGAAATTTGAAATTGAGCAGAAGGCTACCATAAGAGAGAGAATTAGCTTGTCCGGAGGATGTATGAGTGAGTGGCCAAATGAGGAACTTGTGCTGCACTCGATCGACCCGCACCGTGTGGGAGTTGGCCGCCCCCGCCCAGACCACGCTACAGTATTCTAAAATCGAACGCACGATCGCGAAGTACGCAGCTAGCACTGCGCTCCGGTTGAATTTTGAAGTGCTAGTACCGACTTGAAAAGAACGAGTAAGGATGCCTAGTGATCGATTGGCCCTGCTGACTATGTCAGAGACATGTGATGCAAAGGATAATTTGGTATGTTAATGTTACGCCGAGGTTCCTAATTTTGCTTACATGATCCAGTTCTGTACTATTTATACAATATTTGGTCTGGACGGGTGCACGCCTGAGAGTCATCGTAAACAATTTGCATTTTGCAGGGTTAAGGGTCAGTTCCCACCTGACGGACCACGCTGACAGATGGCTGAGATCCCTCTGCAGTAACAATCCGTCAGCTGGGGAGGTGATTTTGCGGAAAATGTTGACATTGTCTGCATACAAAAGGCAGCCGGATTCCATGTTACTCGGTAGATCGTTAATGAACATCGAAAAGAGAAGGGGAGCCAAAAGTGATCCTTCTGGAACGCCGGAGGTCACCGGTTTCCAGTCGGAGGTTTTACCGTTGATAATAACTCTCTGGCGTCTATCAGACAGATACGAGACGAGCAATTCCAATGCAAGCCCCTTCAAGTGGTAGGAGTGTTTTAGCTTGTGAATGAGAAGCGCATGGTTGACGCTCTGAAAAGCGACTGAGTAATCAGTATAAATGGCGTCCTTCTGATATCCGTCGGATATGGCCTCCCACGCGTGCTTAAGATAAACACTTAGGTTCGTGCTGCACGAACGCCTAGGAATAAAACCATGCTGCTGCTGCTGCTGCAGCTCAAAACCGGTACGACATGACGGAACAGTTCATCATAAACAACGCGTTCCAGTATCTTCCCGAAGAGAGGAAGCAGGGAAACAGATCTGTAATTTGATGGCTCTTTTTTGTCTCCTTTCTTGAATAATGGTATTATGTTTGCCTGCCCCCATCTCCGCGGAAGACACTGGACCTCACCGACAGGTTACACATCTTTGTAATGGGGATGACCAGCTCGTCGGCGCACTCCGTGATTATGCGAGCACTGATGTTATCTGTCCCGCATGCCTTGTTGGGACTGACCATGGTGAGCGCAGCTCGTACAGCCGCCCCAGAAACACGTATACGGCACATGTTCAAGACTGGGTAGCTCGGGCATGAGGAAGGTTCTGCACACGTGGATCAGTGAACTTGGCAGCGAACTCCTCGTTCGGTGCGTTCGCGCGATCCAGGTCATCCGAAACGAGTACGCGATCAGAGTTATAAAGCACCGGTGATATACATGATTTTTTAGTTATACATTTCAAAAACGACCAATAACGCTTCGGGTTTGTCTTAAAATCGTCGGTGAGCTTCCGCAAATATTCGAAATACTTAGAGCCAGACACAGATTTAAAAGCACGTCTCCTGTCCGCGAACTCAGCCTGGTTCGCCGGGGTGGGGTTTCTACGCAGCAGCCTGAAAACCGCCTCCTTCAGCCGGAGAGCCAACCGCACCGCGCCATCGAACCACGGGGGTAAACGACGCCGGAGGATCACCGTGGGGACGTGGTCGGCGATGGCCCACTCCAGCAGGGTGTAGAATGTGTCTACTGCTTCGTCGACTCCGACGTCATCCAGTAGTCCCCACGAGATCAGGGAGAGGCTCCCGCGCAGGCCGTCGAAATCCACCCGCTTGTAGTTGAGGGCGGCGCGCCGATTGATCACAGGCCGACGGCTCACCGGCACGCTGAGGCTAGTGATTGTCTCCTTGTGGTCAGAGACGAGCAGGCCGTCCCGCACGATGACCTGCGCCGACATGCGTCTGGTCAGCACTAGGTCGATAATATTCTCATCCCTGGTGGGCTGGCACACCCACTACTTCAGACCTAGTAGGTCGCACATGTCGACGAACTTAGCGGCACGAGTCGTCGCTCTGCGCACGTCGGGAGCAGCACCATCCGCGACACCGGCCGCCGGAGTCCAGTGTAGCTCAGGTACATTGAAGTCTCCGACGGCGACTGCTCTGCAGTCCGGTGGTTGCACTGCCGACAGGGCTGCAGCTATCCTGTCCATCGCAGCGTCGTCGTCGGGAGGGCGGTAGCTCACAGCCAACGTCACCGAGACGCCTTGCAGCCGGACCAACAGCATCTCGGTGTCGGCGGGGTCCGGTAGACGCAGCGGCAGCAACGATGTGCGGACGGCGCAGGCTACGCCACCGCCCAACGGACTGCGATCCCGGCGGAACCAAGTGTGGTCAATTTGTAATGATATAGCGCATAATAATTTCACTATTAATCTGTGCATGCTCGCAAAAACCTATCGAATGACCCGGCCTAGTGAACAGGCCTCCGGTCTACTCTGCTCGGTGCCAGTCGAGCTGCCGCGAGCACGCGGGGCGGGCGCCGCGGGGGCTTCGTGAATGAGAGGCTTGAAGCTGTGTCTTCAATGTTAGCCTTATAACCGTACATGAGGTATATTTGTTTTGTTCTGCTGCTGTCGCTGCTATGGTCACCTTACCAATGTTACCCAAATTGTTTTTCTAGAGGTAGATGTGTATTTTATTTGGCACTATCATTGCTTGCGCATCTACAGATTTTCACAAACAAAACACACGAATCCGCCATTGAGCCAACGCGATTATTTTACAACTTTTACCCAAGAAAGAGAAGGAGAGAGTCGAGAGGTGAGAGGGAGAGAGCGAAAGTCGTATCTCCTCCTTGTATATTTCAATCACAGATCACGTCTGCGTCGTCATCAAAGTCGTACAGGCCCAAGTCCCCGTCGTCGGCGTCGCCAACGTTGATGATGACGGACTCTACGTCGCCTGGGATGTTATCACTCGTCCAGTACTGTGCCTCGAACGCTCTGGCCCGGCGGACTGCAGCAGCCCAGACCTCGCACGTGGCGCAGCGCTCAGACGCGCTCAGCGCTCAGACGCGCTCAGCGCTCAGACGCGCTCAGCGCCCAGACGCGCTCAGCGCTCAGACGCGCTCAGCGCTCAGACGCGCTCAGCGCTCAGACGCGCTCAGCGCTCAGACGCGCTCTGCGCTCAGACGCGCTCAGCGCTCAGACGCGCTCAGCGCCCAGACGCGCTCAGCGCTCAGACGCGCTCAGCGCTCAGACGCGCTCAGCGCTCAGACGCGCTCTGCGCTCAGACGCGCTCAGCGCTCAGACGCGCTCAGCGCTCAGACGCGCTCAGCGCTCAGACGCGCTCAGCGCTCAGACGCGCTCAGCGCTCAGACGCGCTCAGCGCTCAGACGCGCTCAGCGCTCAGAGGCGCTCAGCGCTCAGAGGCGCTCAGCGCTCAGACGCGCTCAGCGCTCAGCGCTCAGCGCACTTGGCGCGCAGACTCAGCCGGCCTGAGACTTGTTCTTTGTTGAACACAGTCAGCAGGCTGTGTTCTTCAGCGCACTTGGCGCGACGGGAATGCGTTTCTGCAGCCTCCCCGGCAGTTATGCAGCCTCCCGGCAGCCTCCCTGGCAGTCTCCCCGGCAGTCTCCCCGGCAGTCTCCCCGGCCTTCCCTCCTCAGCCTTCCCTCCCCGGCAGTCTCCCCAGCTTCCCCGGCAGTCTCCCCGGCAGTTATGCAGCCTCCCCGGCCTTCCCTCCCCGGCAGGCTCCTCGGCAGCCTCCCGGGAAGTCTCCCCGGCAGTCTCCCCGGCAGTCTCCCCGGCCTCCCATCCCCGGCAGCCTCCCCGGCAGTCTCCCCGGCAGTCTCCCTGGCAGTCTCCCCGGCTGTCTCCCCGGCAGTCTCCCGGCCTTCCCTCCCCGGCAGTCTCTCCGGCCTCCCCGGCTGTCTCCCCGGAAATCTCCCTGGCAGTCTACCCCGGCAGTCTCCCCGGCAGTCTCCCCGGCCTCCCCGGCAGTCTCCTCGGCAATCTCCCCGGTAGTCTCCCCGGCAGTCTCCCCGACCTCCCCGGCAGTCTCCCCGGCAATCTCCCCGGCAGTCTCCCCGGCAGTCTCCCCGGTCTCCCCTCCCCGGCCTCCCCTCCCCGGCAGTTCCGTACAAAGTATGCCATCGCCGTGCCACCGCGCCCGCTCCAAGCGTCCAGCTGACCGGTCACAGGCCGTCGTCCCGCCCGCAGGGGGCGGAGCTTTATCATCACGTGCTGTTGAGGTCAAAACCTACTTCACGGCAGCCTCTACTGTAGGAATGGGTTTTCCGAGCAGATCTTAACGTTACGAGTCAATGACTAGTACGCTAGATTGTGATTTTTTGTTAACCCGCGACTTACTGGGGGGGGGGGGCTAGTTTTTGCCCTCCCCCTCCCGTTATTTTGCAATAACTCCTAAACCAACAACATTACCGTCAGCAAACTATCCGTACCTTCTCTCACATACATTATAGACATGTTGGCTAAAATAAAAAGATGAGGTTATGATAGGTCAACCGGGAGTGACGTCAGAGTGACGTCATGTTCTTCGTTTTTTGTTGAAAAATAATTATTTGCGGAAAACGCTGTCAAAGGTACAATGTTTGAGATAAATTAAATTCTCTTAAAGCAAATTACTGACAATAGACCGAGCTATCAAACACTATCTCGGATTGTTTTTAGTTTTTTAATTACAAATTTTGAGAAATCCAAATCCATTTTTTTAACAAAATTGTCAACAAAAAATCAGAATTATCCCAAAACCGGAATACATGTGATCGAGACGTGTTCGGTGAATATGTGTACCACATTTGAAGTCGATATCTTCAAAAATGACTGGCTTATGACTTTTAAATGACAAAAAACGACCACCTCTCACAGCATTACTATGCATAAAAAATGCATTTCCGTTTTTGCTTTTTACTTCTATTTATATAAAACAAACAATGTTATAAGGTCATTTTTTCGTGTTCTAGACGAAAAACAAACCCATAAACATGTGTTACAACGCCTAATGACAGTAATCTGCTGTTTGACCTCGTGATCTCGGATGACCTTGACCTGACCCAACGTCATAAACAGCTTAGAATGGTACTTAGAAGTGTCAGACACACGAATCATACCGATTTATTGACTGCTTATGCGTTTAATATCGCAATTTTGCGCGACAAATCCATCCATCCAGACCTTTTGACACGGTCAAACATATTGTACTTGACCTGACCTGTGACGTCATCGGTGACTTCGAGATAAATCATATTATGTTTCCCTCAATAAATTGCCCAGGGCTATCGACTGCCGTTTGAATTTTTACAATCAGTCCAGCTGTTCCGGAGATCCGAGGGGTGGGGCAAAAATAGCCCCCCCCCCCCCCCCCCAAGTAAGTCGCGTTATGGAATATACCCCAGTAACTGGCGGGTTAACAGACCATATGGACACAAATTGGCGCCAGGGTTGAAATTGACTGTGCGATTTATTTTTATCCCGATTAGAACATTTCTTAGGAAGTTATCGCCAAAAAACGGGGTCCCACGAGGTCTGAAATCCATATAGTAGACTCTTATGCTTGATACTACTTGATACTCTATATAGACGGGACTTCTAAGAAGGTTGGCGCAAGCGCCTGTCTTGCTCGTATTCAGTTTAGGCCATGTTGTCAATAGTCGGGGTTGCAGCCTAGCAACATGCATGATCGCATACACCCGCACGTTTTGAGGGTGCTTCTAGCGTGCTTGACTCCAGTACTTATCCAGTCGTGTCTTGAATTGATTAAGGGTATCTGCAGTGACTACGCTCTCGGGTAGCGAATTCCAGTCGTTGACTGATCTGATACTCCAGTGATTTCTTCTGACTCTTAACTTGCGCGTGGGACTTGGCTACCTTTATTGAGTGTCCTCTTGTTGTTCTAACCAGTGGCGGATCCAGGGGGGGGGGCGTAGGGGCTGAAGCCCCCTGCCTTAGAAAACGGCGCCATTTTTTTATAGGATTTGCCGGCGCCGAAGGCGCCGTAGCGTTTTCGGGAGGCCGCCAGGGCGCCCTTGCGTCTACCAACAGCATCGTAGCACTCTTGGAAGGCACCCTGACACCCTCAGAAGACATCTTGCCGCCCTCACAACGCAATAATTCCGCCCTCACAACGCATTATGCCGCCCTCGGAAGGTACATCGCCGCCCTCGGAAGGCATTATGCCGCCAACGGAAGGCACCATGCCGCCCCCGTCACCGAGGAAATATGCCGCCCTCAGGCCTGAAGCCCCCTGCCTTAGAAAATCCTGGATCCGCCCCTGGTTCTAACAGTTGGTTGCTGGAAGAAGACGTCATACGGCAAGTCCAAGAGGCCGCGCATTACCTGATAAACTAGAATGACATCTCCCCGTCGTCTCTGATACTGCAGTGATGGCAGTCGCAAAGCTTCCAAGCGCTCAGTATATGGGAGGTGACGAAGCGAAGTAACCAGCCTTGTGGCACGTCGCTGGACTCGCTCGACAGTCAGCTGGTCTGCCTTGTTGTGCGGCCCCCATACAGCATTTCCGTACTCTAACAGGGGTCTCACTGGAGTCTTGCATAACAAGGGCAATGTTTGATGATCAAGGTTTTCGAACGTGCGTCGAATCGTCCCCAGAACTCGGTTGGCTCTCGACACGGCCTCAGCCGTGTCAAGCATGTCTTAAGCCGTATCGGATGTGTTAGCAAATGAGTCATATCCTGTTCTATCAATATTGGGCACAAAAGGTATCAGCGATGTAATAATTCTAGCAAAGGGCAAATAGTTGATGACATTTCAATTATTTTACTTGTTTATTTATATCATTATTTCGATGATCTATGCACGTCTATGCGTTTGGCATAGTACAATATGAGAATGGATTTTTTTCATTGCGCAGTTGTGTACCAACGTTTTCAAATATCCGTTGCCATGCGTCGACTGAGCGCCGCTCTGGCGGTTAGACTGCGCCGCAGGACACACCACCGCCCGCGGGCACGAGTCGGCGCGAGCCGGGAGCGGGCGGGCAGTGAGCGCAGTGAGTAAAACATATGTATCGAATCATTACTTATTTTGCCGGTCGTTTCTTTTATCGGAATGCCGTCTTACAATGGAGCAAAGTGAACTCTCGGGCACTATCAGCTCGGTTATCCACGCTTCTCTACAGTGGCGTGCACAGAAATTCACAAAGGACCAGGTCATTGCCTTGAGGGGCGCCACCCGATCGACAGGGGCGCCACCAATATTGGCGAACATTTTGCAAGGGGGCGCCTCTCCTTCCGCACCGTGTGGAAGGAGAGGCGCCCCCCCCCCCCCCCGTCACTAGCCGGAGGGGCGCCGTCACTGGCCGGAGGGGCGCCGTCACTGGTCGGAGGGGCGCCGTCGTTGGCCGGAGAGCGCTGTCACGGGCCGGAGACGCGCCATCTAAGGCAGGGGACACTCACCCTCACTGGCCGGGGGCGCCGTCCCTGGCCGCAAGAGCGCCGTCACTGGCCGGGAGAGCGTCCTCACTGGCCGGAGTGGCGCCGTCACTGGCCAGAGGGGCGCCGTCACTGATCGGAGGGGCGCCAGCTTTGCATGGGCGCCTCGGGTCCAAAGGACCAGGTCATGCCCTGGATGACCGTATACTCGGTACGCCACTGCTTCTCTACACTATTTGTCCACTGACTTTACGTCAACTCCGCTCTATGCGTACACACCATTGCCACGAGGTGCACATTACTTTTTACGGTCATCCAGCCAAATCAAAGAGCGAATGATAACGCATGCGGGCGGTCCGCTTAGCGACCGCGTTTGGCTGTCGGACGGCTGTAGATATCGTGGATGACCTATGATATTTTAGTGACCGACTGGCTAGCTGCCAAGTGAAGCTTCGAGACTGGTCACAGCTTTACACAGTTTATTTTCCGTTGGCGGTCAATCTCAGAGCACAAATATTGGAGGGCTCTTAACAGCTATCAACAATGTAATATCGTACGCTGTCAGAGAAAAACAAACATTGAAATTAAGCATACCTTTTTACTTGAGCTACATCATGGAGAATGCCCAAAATATGCAGTCGTTAGATATTCGATCGAAACGATACATGAAGCAGAGTCGAGTTAAGAGTAGAATACTCCGCTAACCACGCTTAACGAACACCAGCATACAATGTTCACGGTGTATTAACTACTTGAGGCCAAGGTACTTCCAACAAATTGCAGTCCCATTTATCAAGACTAAGGTACTTTCCCCAAACTGCAGACTCATTTCTCAACCACTCACCTCGTTCATTTCGTGTCTGTACCAATCCTTACCGCCGTAAGCCACGAGGGACACCACATCAGCACCCACCTCTCGTCATCATCTGTCTGCGATGAGTGGCTTTCTCGGGTTCCGCCCTCTTCCAATATCACTCGGTGACTCTATCGCCACGACAGGGTACCACTTTCCGACCCTCCTGTGGCCGAGAAGCGATAGCTGATCCGACACGAGTGGCCACGGTCTGTCTGTCGACACGAGTGGCCACGGTCTGTCGGTTACACGCAGAATACACAGTGACAGACTGACGGTGTGTTTCCTTTGCCCGGGGGAGAGGGTAACTAGTGCAGCCACGTAAAGGGCAGGGAATGGGAGAGTGAGAGGGAGAGAAGGGGAGATTGAGAGGGAGGGAATGAGGGAGGGAAGGAATGAGGGAGGGAGGGAATGAGGGAGGGAGGGAATGAGGGAGGGAGGGAATGAGAGAGGGAGGGAATGAGGGAGGGAAGGAATGAGAGAGGGAGGGAATGAGGGAGGGAGGGAATGAGGGAGGGAGGAATGCGGGAGGAAGGGGGGGGGGGGAGGGAGGGGCGAGAGACGGAAGGAGACAGTGAAAGGTCATCATCATCAGCATCATCATTTTATTTTCCAAAATTCGTACATAAAAACAAGCACTGCAGAATACTGAGGATTGGTGCAGAGGTGCTTGGAGCACCTATATCGCGGCACCTCTCCTGACCGTTCCTATGCTGGAAGCAAATAAAGACATATTCGTTTTTTACATTTGTATAACCTAACCGAGCGGACACACGCCCGCGCACCCCTCCCGTGTGACGCCCATCGAAATGCTTGGCGGTGCTCAGCTGCGGCCGGACGGCACAGACCTCATCGGAATCTGCTTGACTTTAGCAGGAACACTTGGAATGCTTTTGCGACGCAGCTCCCATCGACCTCACCGAGACCCTGCCGTAAGTAGTATGTCGAATTTTTCCGCGACGTTTAATGAGTTGAAGTAAGGAATGATCATTTGGAGTTCATCTGTTAAATGATTACGTTGGATTTGGTACAAAGGACAAGAGAAGATGAAGTGAGACGTATTTTCAAAAGCCGAGCCACAGTTGCACCCTGGATATTGAACTTTGTTGCTGTTAATGGAGAACAGGTGCCCATTAAGAGAAGACAGTCTGAGTCAAAGTCTAGTATGAAGAATGTTGCCTCTCTTACATCCGAAAGCAAAGAATTTAGGTGGTTTTGGTTTGGTTAGTCTCTGGGCGATGGCCTCGGTAAAGGATTTGGTGGATGGTAGGTTACCAATAGCTTCAGGTAGATGATTCCATGTATCGATGGTATTGGGTATAAATGATGTTTTATATGATGTGAGGTGAGCCTGGGGTGAAGTAATGTCACACGCGTTTCTGAGGAGTCTGTTGGTGTTGTCTTGTCTTGTGCCAGGTACAAGATTCTTGATAAAGCCAGGCGTGTTGCTTCTTTCGTCAATTAGTTTGTAGAAATATGTAAGTTTGTGAATTTCTCTGCGTGTTTTCAGTTTCTCCCAGCCTAGTTCGTCCAGTAGTCTTTCGATGGATGATCTAAAAAGGGCTCCTGTCACTAGTCGTGCAGTCGTTGTTTGTAAGCATTCTAGTCTGAGTTGGTCTGTTATCGTGATATATCCATCATATTCAATGTCGCCGTAGTCAAATAGTGGTCGAATGTAAATGCAGTATAATTGGTTCAATGTACTTTTTGTCAAGATATTTGGCGATGGGATACACCTGACTCAGTGATGAGTTGGCTCGTTTTATAATAGTGTCTATGTGCGTTTTGAATTTCAAGTCGCTGGATATGGTGAGGCCTAAATGTTTGTGGGTGTGGTTTATTGGTACATCCATGTCTCCAAATCGTAGTGTAGGTCGTAAGGTAATGATGATAGGATGATAGGTAATGATGATAAATGATGATAAATCGTAAGGTAGGATGATAGAGTGAGTAATAGGGATAGAGGGAGAGAGAGGGGGCAGTCGCAAGGGAGGATCCACGGGGGGGGGGGACGAAGTATAATACATGATATATTTGCGTTTTTAGAACGGTACTGGGCAAATTTGGCCAAATTTGAGCGGTTTTTACCAAATTTGGCGGCGCTAAGCGCCGCTGTTTTTCCGTTATTCTCGAAAATCTCAGAGGGGGGGGGGGGGTCAAAATGACATCTGAGCCCCACCAGGGCGAGGGGTAATTTATAACTTGAATAATGATCACGTTTACAAGTGTCTTTATTTCTATCCAGCACCTTTTCGGTCAAGCAAATCTACAATAGAACAATCGGTCCAAATCCATCCTTTTTCCTGCAGGTTCTTGCCGTAGTTTTTTATTTTTTTGGAGGTCAAAACCCAAAATGTTCCAACTTCCGAGATAGCCAGTTTGCAGCCCTTGCAATTTTCTATCTTTTGGCATTTTTTAATTGCATGTTGCTTTAAGTATGGCATTTCTACGACCTGACAAAGTTTATCTGATTTTGGTGTAAAACTCGTGTGTAGTGACGTCACTAAATTCGATATAACTGGAAAAGTTTCGACGAAATTGCTTTATGTTTTCACAGAAGACGTAAACGTAATTTATAAGAAGGTACCCGAAGTTTCACGTTGATAGCGCTATTCGTTTTTCAGCTATTACGAAAATTAATCAGGGGGGGGGGCGTTAAACACCCCCCCCCCAGTCAATGGCGGGTTAAGGGCTAAGCCGGCTTGATTCAGCACACATCTTCATGTTTTTTCCTTGCAGTCTGGAACGAAAACATAGGTACACCTTTTTCGATATCCCAAAAGGTCGAAAAACTATACAAAAAAAACATAAATCATTAGAAATCGTGTGGCTGCAAAATAAAGTGGCCCAAATCCGGTGAGAAATTCGAAATTGGGGGTATCTGGGTGAGGTTTGCTCAAACTGGTTGCCCCCCCCCCCCCCCCCCCCCCACACACACACACAAAACGGCCGGCTGGATCCGCCCTTGCCGAGAGTGAACTGGGACGTTGATTGTAATGCAACTGGGATATAGACTGTGCCGCAACACATATTTGTTGTGCGGGGTAGCATACCCCAAATATCAGTGTTGTTGAATTGGGCGTCATCCATATTTTACGCAATGCATTTTTCGGCGGTGCTTACCTTCATCCCCTAAGCAACGCTTTGCGGCTTTGCAACACTTTTCTCGGCCCCCTATACAACTACATAAACGCTACGTTTGAACCCCTCAAAAATATATTAAAAATTTGCATGGACAAACGCAAATATCTCAAATATATCCTACATTATCTACCGAACAGCCAAAAATTACTTTCAGCGGGATATAATGTCCATCGCTGTGCTGTCCGACGCAATACACAATGTTACAGGCTTTGTTAGGTATCTTATATTTCAGGCCCTTAGGTTGCTACTCACCAGCGTACAACTTGTTTGAGTCCATTATGTGTGTGCGGTGTCTATAGCGTTTGCGGTGTCTGTGGTGTCTATAGCGTTTGTGGTGTCTGTTGTGTCTGTAATATCTATAGCATATGTCGTGTCTGCAGTGTGTGTGTGTGTGTGTGTGTGTGTGTGTGTGTGTGTGTGTGTGTGTGTGTGTGTGTGTGTGTGTGTGTGTGTGTGTGTGTGTGTGTGTGTGTGTGTGTGTGTGTGTGTGTGTGTGTGTGTGTGTGTGTGTGTGTGTGTCTGCCGTATATGAGGTGTTTACGGTCTTTGCGGTGTAGACACCGTAGACAGACACTTTAGACACTGTAGTAGACAGTTTAGTGTAGACAACTTGTAGACACTTTAGTGTCTGTACTGGCAGGAGCGTCTGTCTGCACTGTCTATAGTGTCGGCGGTGTCTGCCTGTCTGTGGTGTCTGTCCGTTTGCACTGTCTAGAGTGTCTGCTAGTGGTGCCAATCGGTACAATCATTTCCGGGATTCCGAATTTGTCCGAAGACCGATTCGGTTTTCGGGCGGACATAAACATATTTCTTTGAACATTTTCGGATATCCAATGCCCAAGGATGGTTTGTCGCGAAAATCACTTGTTTCTTTTTTATTAAAAAAGAAAGTGTGCCACAGGTAATTCATTTCCATACCAAACACATTTCTGCTTTCGGACAAATAAAGACAAACAATAATTTTCGGACAGTTTCGGACGGACAGCAGACCATAGTCTTGGACATCTGTCGGACATTCGACAAATATTTTCTGAAACTGGCACCGCTGGTGTCTGCCGTGTCTGTCAGTTTGCACTGTATAGAGTGTCTGGTGTCTGCCGCGTCTGTCTGTCTGCCGTGTCTGTCTGTCTGCCGTATCTGTCTGTCTGCCGTGTCTGTCTGTTTGCACTGTATAGAGTGTCTGCCGTGTCTGTCTGTCTGCCGTGTCTGTCTGTTTGCACTGTATAGAGTGTCTGCCGTATCTGTCTGTCTGCCGTGTCTGTCTGTTTGCACTGTATAGAGTGTCTGCCGTGTCTGTCTGTCTGCCGTGTCTGTCTGTTTGCACTGTCTAGTGTCTGCCGTATCTGTCTGTCTGCCGTGTCTGTCAGTTTGCACTGTATAGAGTGTCTGCCGCGTCTGTCTGACTGCCGTGTCTGTCTGTTTGCACTGTCTATAGTGTCTGCCGTGTCTGTCTGATTGCACTGCCTATAGTGTCTGCCATGTATGTCTGTTTGCACTGTCCAGAGTGTCTGCCGCGTCTGCCGTATGTCTGTCTGCCGTGTCTGTCAGTTTGCACTGTATAGAGTGTCTGCCGCGTCTGTCTGACTGCCGTGTCTGTCTGTTTGCACTGTCTAGTGTCTGCCGTATCTGTCTGTCTGCCGTGTCTGTCAGTTTGCACTGTATAGAGTGTCTGCCGCGTCTGTCTGACTGCCGTGTCTGTCTGTTTGCACTGTCTAGTGTCTGCCGTATCTGTCTGATTGCACTGCCTATAGTGTCTGCCATGTATGTCTGTTTGCACTGTCCAGAGTGTCTGCCGCGTCTGCCGTATCTGTGTCTGCCGGGTCTGTCTGTTTGCACTGTCTATAGTGTCTGCCGTGTCTGTCTGTTTGCACTGTCTATAGTGTCTGCCATGTATGTCTGTTTGCACTGTCCAGAGTGTCTGCCGCGTCTGCCGTATCTGTGTCTGTCGCGTCTGTCTGACTGCCGTGTCTGTCTGTTTGCACTGTCTATAGTGTCTGCCGTGTCTGTCTGATTGCACTGTCTATAGTGTCTGCCGTGTCCGTCTGTTTGCACTGTCTATAGTGTCTGCCGCGTCTGTCTGTCTGCCGTGTCTCTGCTGTCAGCCGTCAGCGGTTGCGGCGCGTCGCTCTCGCCGCTGCGTGGCCGCGGTAGAGACAGGCTTAGGAGGAGTCGACGCCCTGGTGTGTCGGCGCCGGCCAGTCGAACGGGAGGCAGGCCGCGGGCGGGGCGGCAGAGCGCCGGCGGCGGGTCTCGGGCTCACACCGCCTCCAGTAGCCGGGCGGACACGTGTTGCCGAGCTTTATCTGATATGTGCTGTGTTGGTGGGTCGTGCAGAGGACGTCCGATTCTGTGCTCTGTGTGAATGAGGGATAGTTTGAGTGGGGTTGTAGTGTGTGAGCCATGAAGCTTCTCTGGACATTGTGTATTTTGCAGATTCTGCTGACAGAAGGTGAGTCTGGGAAGGAAGAGTACATTATGTGTTTGCAGTTGTGTGCTGGTCGATGACTTACATCTTCCAAACTAGCCAGAAATTAATTCTAGCACGGTATGACGCTCGTCGTTGTGGTATCTGTTGGAGTGTGCCAGTGGCGGCGGAAGAGGGAGGGGGGGGGGGTCAGCAGGAGGGGCAGTTGCCTCCCCCAAACTCAGCTGAGGGGCACTTTGTGTTTGGCAGCGGCTGTGGATTCCGAAGGGAAGCCAAGGCCAAGGGGAGCCAAAGGGAAGGAGCCCAGGGCGCCAGGT
This sequence comes from Chirona hameri, assembly GCA_036785665.1. Classification (NCBI taxonomy): domain Eukaryota; kingdom Metazoa; phylum Arthropoda; class Thecostraca; order Balanomorpha; family Balanidae; genus Chirona; species Chirona hameri. The sequence continues at coordinate 53,781 of JAXIVJ010005433.1, read as the reverse complement.
CCCACTCTTGGAGGGCAGCCGTTGTCGGCGTGATGGGGCTATCAGTTGTCCTAAAGGGGCCCTCTGTCGGCCTGAGAGGGACCCTCTGTCGGCTTGAGAGGGACCCTCTGTCGGCCTTAGGGGCCCTATTTCGGCCTGAGCCTAAGGGGACCTTCTGTCGGCCTGAGAGGGAGCCTCTGGCCGCCGGAGGGACCCTCTGTCGGCCTGAGGGGGCCCTATTTCGGCCTGAGAGGGACCCTCTGGCCGCCGGAGGGGCCCTCTGGCCGACATGGGGCCCCCTCAGGCGGACATGGCCCCTTCAGGCTAACGGAAGGCCCCCTCAGGCCGACATGGGGCCCCCTCGGGCCGACAGGTGGCCTCCTCAGGTGGCCAGAGAGGGAGCCCGAAAACCATGATTTTGGGTGGAAAATGACACCTAGCGGAATTCCTTTTCGCCTCGTTTTAATATCATGAATGTCAAGTTTTCACCTCGCGCCAATCCCGATAATGAAAACTATGCATCCGTGGATTATGCTAATTTTTCCTCGGCTGACTTTTCAATTATAATTGGTGCTTCAAGGCCGTATCTTACATGGATTTGAAAGGAAATAGTATCCGTTCACGAAACCACATGATAATTTGGATGTAGCAATATACCAAACGTTTATATTTAATACACAAAAAGCGTATACTTCAACAGACCATGATTTAGCAGCCTTGTAAATCGTGAGGTAGAAACGTTGTCTATTGGCACCCTGGCGGATCTTTAGACAAAATATATCATTTAATGATCGGCAAGGCAAGCAGACATTTCCTTTCGTTAGACAAAACGGTTGTGTATATTTATGCGAAGTTTCATCCGATTTTATCCAGTATTCTTTATGAAACACTCGTTTATGTTCGACTTCAAATTTTCTGTAACGTTTCACGCATCCCTATTTCAAAGTCAAGATGAACCGTGTTACAGTCGCTTTGTGAAAAATAAAAGCAAGCGATCACTATAACAGACGGGTTAGAATTAAAACAGATCTTGCTTAACAAATCAGTGTGAAAAATGTCAGCATATAGTCTAAATGTGTTAAGCTTTTTACTAATTTTTATCAAGTGTCGGGTGAAAGGTGGCGACAAATATTTCGTATTTTGTGTAGCCCTTACGAAAACATGTGATTATAATCAGTGGCGGCGGAAGAGGGGGCAAGGGGAGCAGCTGACCCCCCCCCCCCCCCCCCCCCACTCAAGAAGTTGGGGAGAGCATATGGTTTTGCCCCCATAAATTTGTAAGACCAATTATCATGTGCAAATTATCAAATTATCCAAATTATCATGTGCTCCAAGAATTTAGTTCGATTTCTATAAAAAAAATACCTAAAAAATTGTTGAGGGCCCTGAGGTGCCCCCAACCAGCCTGAGGGACCGTCTAAGGCCGACAGAAGGCCCTCGGTAGGCCTGAGGGGGTCCTCGGAAGGCCTGAGGGGCCCTCGGACTTGCCGCGAATTATTTTTTATCAGACTACGAACTTATCAGTCAATCTAAGCAAATATTCTGTTCAGCATGGGCCTGTCCAGCCTTTTTTGCGACCATTTAGAGGCCCTGCAAAATATAGGGGCCTAAATCCGAGGAGATACCATTTTGCGCCATTTTTTGGGAGTGGGGGGAGGGGTTGCGAGGGGTCCCCTGGGTTGATTTGCCCCCATCTTAAAATACCTTCCGCCGCCACTGGAGTGTGCCATGCTATCGCACCTTATTGCTACCTCGTTGGGATAGTATTTAAACCTGATATTAGTTGTGATATTGTGCTATTGACTTAACTCTTGATTCTTAAACATAGATAAGAGTTGCTGAAAAAAAAATAGGAAATGAATTTGTCGTGGAATGGTGTTAGTAGTACTCACTTGCCTACACAAAGTCATGTTTGTAAGCTTCATCAACATAAGATGTAAATACATATGCGATTTTCATTTATAAAATTCCACCAGGCTTTAATGAATACATTATAATGACCTGGATGCTGCCTGGATGACCTGAATATTGATATAATTACCTGGATGTTGGTATAATTACCTGGATATTGGTATAATTACCTGGATGTTGATATAATTACCTGGATGTTGGTATAATTACCTGGATGTTGGTATAATTACCTGGATGTTGGTATGGAACACGTACGCCTATAACCATAACGCAAACCTGAGTCAACCAATTCATACAATAACTTTCCCGAAAAATAACTAAACAGATATCCACTCAGTTAATCCTACTAGTATAGCATGCTCTGCGAATCAAGTGATTGCAAAAGCCGGCGACTAATTAAATCTTGTCAAATATTCAATGGAACTTATATTCTATGGATGGTGCCTTCTTTGCATACACAATAAGGTCAAGGAATCGAGGAGTAAAATATTGGTTTAAGGGCAGGAAGACCATCGGGCGACATTGCGTCAGCATATGTTGCAAACGAGCATCTGTTGGGCACTCCTTGTGTCATAATCACTGGCGTGCAGTCTCATACTAACATTGAGTCCGGTGCAATCGACGTCCGGTGCCATGACCCGGTCAGACCAAGTCAGAGTCCGGTGCCATGACCCGGTCAGACCAAGTCAGAGTCCGGTGCCATGACCCGGTCATACCAAGTCAGAGTCCGGTCCCATGACCCGGTCAGACCAAGTCAGAGTCCGGTGCCATGACCCGGTCAGATCAAGTCAGAATCCGGTGCCATGACCCGGTCAGACCAAGTCAGAGTCCGGTGCCATGACCCGGTCAGATCAAGTCAGAATCCGGTGCCATGACCCGGTCAGACCAAGTCAGAGTCCGGTGCCATGACCTGGTCAGATCAAGTCAGAATCCGGTGCCATGACCCGGTCAGACCAAGTCAGAGTCCGGTGCCATGACCCGGTCAGATCAAGTCAGAATCCGGTGCCATGACCCGGTCAGACCAAGTCAGAGTCCGGTGCCATGACCGGCGAAAGTCGCATCTGCGCAGCTGTCGCCCGTCCCATTACAATATCCAGTCATTTTCTAAAGCTTCTAACGGTTTACATTACATTGAAACATAACATGAGACGAGTTCACGTATACTGGTCGTATTGCCGATATTGGAAAATAAGTCAGGTAATTATACTGTTACAAATAAAGTTTACTCCATGTGAATATGTTCACATATAAATGCAATGCGCAATAAATATTTGCAAGAATGATGCAATGCGAAATACATATTTGCAAGAATGATTCTGTTGCATACAAACTTTTTCAATATCATGTGTGCATAATACGTTTACTGTATAGGGACCCCGCAATACTATTTTGTTCTCATTATGAACGTATAAAGTGCCAACCTATGATACAATTTTCGCTTTAAAACATATCAAACTAAAATTTAGTGAGCTGCGATGTATACACACAGTGACTTCGATTAAGCATGGTATTTTGAACGTTTTTTCATTACTTAGTGGTATTGTCTTTTCATTATTTGAAAATGACATTTTCCCAAATATAGCACGTTTTAAAGTTAATGAAATGGCGTAGTCACTTTCAGCAGTTGTCCGTTTGTGTTAGACAGCAAAACCAACCAATATGAAACAATGGGAAAAGGTGGGAGAGCCACTTTAAGTTTATCCTGATCAGTAATTCAAGAAGGCAAAATTACAAAGTAAGCAGAAGTCTTGTCAGAAGGGTAGCCAGATGCGCTGGATGCAATAACAACTCGCCCGTGATTAAATTGAAAGAAGTCACCCAGCGACGAGATAGCGCCGTGCGTGCAGCGTGGGTCGACACAATTTATGGCCAGCATTAGCGTCCAGTTCGGTGCTGCGCTGCAACGCATCACAATCACACAATATGGCCGAATTATCAAAGTTAGTCCAACATGTTAACTAAATTACTCGTCCCACGCAAGCGGGCCGAATGAATTGGACAAGTGTTCTAATCGAATGGCATATATCATCAGTGACATGTTTTTCGCTGCGTGAATTCTCTGAAGCGGCGATCTCCACGGGTTTCTCGGACTTAATTCCAGACCTTCCTAAGTTCACTGATCCCTTTCCTGCACCCACCCATGTGCCACACACTGGGACCCGTTGGCTATGTCCGAATAGCAGGGCCATTGGCCACCAGCCCGGCAGTATGGGATCAAAAGTAAATGTCTTGCTGTCCCTAAGTTGTGATGACAATTTCTAGTATATGTTCAGCTCACCAGTCATCAGCAATTGTCAAATAAAAAGGAGCATACGGATTGAGCGACATGACAAAGAAAAATACTTTCCCCACCATGAACCAATTGACACACATGATATTTATACACGGTCCAAACCGAAGGAGAAATTGAATGGGTGCCCATAGACTCACTTGGTCTTTAGCAAACAGTGCTCTATAATTTGGTGTGTATGCATGTGTGTACACATGGTATAATCTCAAGCGGATGTAAGACCCCGTGTGAAATCCGTCAGTCTCGGAACTAACGCAAATCAATGCGAAATGGCTGTAGGTCTGCGCATCGAGCACACTGTTCGATATCAGAACTTTTGACCATTGTCTTTCCCATTGAGGGATTTATATCTGACATACTATCAGAGCTACCGTATAATCAGGAGAACTGTATTTCCGAGTAACTGTGGTGTTTCTCTGACTCTGTCTAGTGTTAACTTCCCTGTCCCGAGTCAGTGTTGTGCCTCCCCGTCTGACCCCGTTGACCTGCTGTGTCCGCCGTGGTATTCTGCAGGTCTCACGGCCGTGCTGATCGAGACAGTAATGGTTCCCTCCGCTTCCTGCTGACCTGTTCTACCGTAGTGTGCTGTGTCCTGTTGACCTGCTGTGCCGTGGTGTGCTGTGTCCTGCTGACCTGCTGTGTCCTGCTGACCTGCTGTGCCGTGGTGTGCTGTGTCCTGCTGACCTGCTGTGCCGTGGTGTGCTGTGTCCTGCTGACCTGCTGTGCCGTAGTGTGCTGTGTCCTGCTGACCTGCTGTGTCCTGCTGACCTGCTGTGCCGTGGTGTGCTGTGTCCTGCTGACCTGCTGTGTCCTGCTGACCTGCTGTGTCCTAATGACCTGCTGTGTCCTGCTGACCTGCTGTGCCGTAGTGTGCTGTGTCCTGCTGACCTTCTGTGCCGTAGTGTGCTGTACCCTGCTGACCTGCTGTGCCGTGGTGTGCTGTGTCCTGCTGACCTGCTGTGCCGTGGTGTGCTGCAGGCTGGCAGTCGTCCAGATGGAGGCAGAGATGCCTGCCTCCGTATCTGCCTTCTGACCTGTTGTCTCCGTTGTTGTTCTGCAGGTCTCGCGGCCGTGCTGATGGAGACCGTGATGGTCCAGGCAGGAGAGCGGGCCGTGCTGCCCTGCCCCGGCCTGTCCCACAGCAGCGCCCCTGGTGGATACATCATCAACCAACTGTCGTGGCGCTGCGCCGGCCGCCAAAACTGCCCCGCCGCAGATGAAGAGGTGAGGGCCGAGAGGGAAACTGGCATGCGACGGGAAAGAAGTAAAAGTGTTGCCACATACGCCGTGTGGCGATTTGATTTCATGGTGAATTGAGTGTTCAGTTACTATAAAGGGATGGTATGTAAAGTTGCATTATCACTTATCAGTTATACTTACTTTAGTTTGTTTTCTACCTCTGACCTTTTGTTTTTGCGCTGTTTAGATCTAGTTAGTCTGACATCTCTCCAGTATCAGTCAAACCAATTACGCCACCGCACCAATGTTCTGGTTGAACCGAGCTGCCAGTGAAGTGAGATCCTTCAGACATCCGTCCTCCTCTCAGTCGAACTCTGCGGCTTGGCTCAATTTACTGAAAGCTCTTCTCATTGGGCCAATCTGTTTCCGCGTGTCGACACCAATCTCCGGCTGTCACGCTTCTGTTAGTGACCGAAACAATATGCGGGACACCACAAGGACGACGGTAGCTCGTGTGACTCAACTGGCTTAAACAATCCCGCTCAGAATGCCGGCGGCCAAAACTCGAGAGAGGAACGAGTACAGATAAATATACAACTGATCCAAACTGTTCCCGACTTTTAAGCCGTCTGTCAGAGCCGCATTTCCCCGCGACCAAACACCGGAGATTATCTCATGGAAGCTGGGTTGGATTCTGCGAACACCGCCCCCGGCGCCAGGCGGCCGCAGCCGGACAGCAGCCGGACAGCTGCTGACAGCTGCTGACAGCTGCTGACATTCATGACAGAGCTGGGACAGCTTCTCCGTTGGATGCAGCCGTCAGCCAGCCAGCCAGCCAGCCAGCCAGCCAGCCAGTCAGCCAGCCGTCCTGCTCGCTCCGTAACGGCCAACTACCATTCGCCATGTTTAATGGCCTAAGTAGGACATCCTCCGAGCAACAGACGACCGAACGGCGCTCTGAAGTTGGGGAACGAGCGGCGCTAGGTCGGCTGCAGTCTGCGCGGAACGTTGACGCTGCCCTCGTATGGCGTGGTGATGACCAGGACGTTGACGCTGCCCTCGTATGGCGCCGTGATGACCAGAACGGGAGTGAATCAGAGTCTGAGAGAGTCACTGCCGTCGACAGAAGCGGGGTCTCCGGCCGCCTGACCGTTCCTTCGTCTCCCTCTGCAGTCCGCCGGAACTGATAGTTTCCGTACTCGCTGGTCTTTCTTTTTAAGAATTTATCAGCGAAGAAGTCTGGCAAGCCTACGGCAGTCTTCCAGAACTATGCCTTAGATGATTCCACAAATGTTTGAATTATTTGCCAGTCTACGAAGCCTCGTTCTGATAAACTGCTTCGCGGGAGCTACCCGTTTCATACACCTTCGAAAGGAAGCATTTATCACCAAGAGTACTTTCTGTCAAATATATGTAAATTTACTTGCAGTGTTAACGATTTCGTTTGATCTAGCTGCGGAATTCGTTTGGACAGCTGGAGTGAGCGGTAGCCTCAGAAGGGCACCACCTGATTTAAATGAGGCGACATAAAGTGCGAACGGCTCCGATTAAGGTGATGTGCTAATGAGAATCATAACGACCTGATTGGTGTAAACGATTAAGAGACACAGTAATGAGGATTGCCGGTTAGAGGGAGGGATGATGTGGCACAGGGCAGTACAGCTGATTGCTTTGAGTGAGAGGGCCTGTGATATAGATTAATGCAGCTCGGCTTGTCATTGAAAAGTGGTTTGGTACAGAATGACAAGATCCAGTGATTTGAGTGACAAGTTATGTTACAGTAATGTGGTTAAGTGATTTGAATAATAGATAATCCGATAGAGTTTTGATAACCTCAGCCAGCAATTTGCTTGGGAAATGTCGGGTAAGCCGGGAAAGGGTGGGAAACCCTGATATTTCCCAAAGTCGCCCGCTTGAAGAGCAGCGGAGAGTGATTGGGGAAACTTGAGAAACTTGATATCGCTAGGTATGTATTCCCCGTAAGAAGCTTGGGGATAACTAGAGATTCCCTACTTGAGCTTTCCGTGGGGATCGATACCGAAATCCCGAGCATCTCCCGAGAGAAGTGTCATAACCCCGGAGCCAATCACAAGATTTCTCGAACTTTTAGCTTGGAGAAATGCCAGGATTCCCCGATCGGGATCGGAGCGGTAATTGCTGGCTGGGAACGCAGCTCAGTGCTGTGGGCGAGAAGCGATGTGACAGGATATCGCAACTGCCTGGTATTTTTACCACGATGGATGCCACACATCGTAACCTATATTACGCACAATCGACTCGCCACAATCGCGGCTGATGTGGGCGTACAGTCAGCCCCGTCTCCCCAGTGAGGCTGTGCGCACGGACTCGCCCTGACACTAACTGCGGCTCGGAGGCCATTCCCGGCTTACACGGCTGGCAGCCAGTCAATAGTGGTCTGCCCTGTCGGCCGTGCTCCCGGATTGTCGTGTCACTGAAACAAAGCCTATAGTGTGTGCCCCGGCGGGCGTGAGTCCTAGTGTGTGCCCCGGCGGGCGTGAGTCCTAGTGTGTGCCCCGGCGGGCGTGAGTCCTAGTGTGTGCCCCGGCGGACGTGAGTCCTAGTGTGTGCCCCGGCGGGCGTGAGTCCTAGTGTGTGGCCCGGCGGGCATGAGTCCTAGTGTGTGCCCAGGCGGGCGTGAGTCCTAGTGTGTGCCCCGGCGGACGTGAGTCCTAGTGTGTGCCCCGGCGGGCGTGAGTCCTAGTGTGTGCCCCGGCGGGCGTGAGTCCTAGTGTGTGCCCCGGCGGGCGTGAGTCCTAGTGTGTGCCCCGGCGGGCGTTAGTCCTAGTGTGTGCCCCGGCGGACGTGAGTCCTAGTGTGTTCCCCGGCGGGCGTGAGTCCTAGTGTGTGCCCCGGCGGGCGTGAGTCCTAGTGTGTGCCCCGGCGGGCGTGAGTCCTAGTGTGTGCCCCGGCGGGCGTGAGTCCTAGTGTGTGCCCCGGCGGGCGTGAGTCCTAGTGTGTGCCCCGGCGGGCGTGAGTCCTAGTGTGTGCCCCGGCGGGTGTGAGTCCTAGTGTGGGCCCCGGCCGGCGTGAATTCTAGTGTGTGCCCCGGCGCGAGTGTTTTGTCTTCCAGGGCCTGCAGTGAGAGTAAACTTTCCCTTTCCAAGCTTATATTTAGGGTGATCAACTACGTGATCAACTATATGATCAACTACGAGGTTGTGTTGCAGTATAACCTGACAAGTGCGTGGATCCCAAAATGAATCCGGGGATCCGATCCTGAGAATTACATCCCACGTCCACTAAAGACTGAAACACAGTCTTGGCGCAGCTGCGCGAAGTGGATGCGGGTGCCTATTCAAATGCATTGGACGGAGGTTGCAACAACTGCACGATGCGCGATGTTGCGGGAAGAAAAATAGACTGCGGAAATTTACCCATGTATTTGAGTAGGCGCCCTCAGGCACCCGCATCAACTTCAGCAGCCGCGCGAAGACTGTGTTTCAGCATTGACTGGGGTCTCCAGCAAAACAACATTGACGGGGGGGGGGGGGGTAAATGCCCCCCTCTCAACTCTTCCGAACCAATGATCGCAGCGAGACGCACAATGCGGCAATCGAAAGCTCTCAATGAGACGAATATAAAGCATACTAACAAATATCAAAGTGAGGTCAAATGTCAGGTCACGGTCAGGTCAAAGGTCAAAATTGACGTATTTGAGTTTATGGGCCATACTTTCCATCCGAAGCCATCGATTACGACCATGATCACCCAAAGTGCTGACAAAGGTATGACATGCATCCCGCATAAGCTAAACTGAGATTGTTGGCAAAGGTCAAGGTCAAGGTCAGGTCACAAAAGGTCACTATGCGCAAAATATCTACGAAAGTCATGCAACACATGTTTTATGGGTTATTTGCCACGTATAATTTGATAGTGATAGTTATTTTACCACCTGACTTCATTTACGTGAAGTTATTGTCAAGTTCAGGTGAAGCTCAGGTCACTGAAAATAAAAGATTTAAATTGATACATCTAAATAAACAAGGCATGTCGCTGGATCAGTTTTGTCTCAGAAATACAGTGCTGGCATTTATTTGTCTGTATCTGGTCAATAAAAGGAGAGAAAAAACGCAATTTCACAATATGACGTCATGAGTGACCCATACTTTAGATGCCATAAGTCAGTCAAAAATGGAGATTTAGTTTGAAATTTGGTATGGTAGTTTCCTACATATCTCTGACATATCTTCCGGTTTTTTGAATAATTTCGAAAAGTTTAATTTTGTGATAATTCCCCCTCATTTTTGTTTTCAGTTTTTGGGAGTCAAAAACTAAAATTATCAAACATCCGAGATAGCCATGTTGTAGCCCTTGTCATTGGCTATCTTTTGAAGTTTTTAGGATGCATTTTGTTCAAAATAAGGCATTTGTACGGTCTGTTATAGTTTAGCTGATTTTAGTGTAAAACTCGTGTGTAGTGAAGTCACAAAATTCGCTATAACTGGAAAATTTTCAACGAAATTGCTTTATTTTTGCACGGAAGACGTAACATCGATGAAGAAGAAGGTACTCGACGTGTCACGTTGTTGCGCTATTGGTTTTTGAGCTATTACTAAAGTTCATCAGGGGGTGAGGGCGTTAAACGCCCTCCCCCCAGTCAATGGCGGGTTAAGACTATACGATCCGCATCAAAATTTGCCTTGAAACTCACCCAAATTCAAGCTCTTAAGTACTAACGTGTGAAGAAATTCACCGGCATCCCAGATCTTACTATTGTTCCGTTTATGTTCCGTGACCGTGTGCTCTTTCCCCAGGGTCGTCTGGTGGACTACGTAGCCCGGACGGTGCGGGTACACGGCAGCGGCACTCGTCTCGGTCTGGACCGCTCCTCCTGGTCGCTGGTGATCTCCCCGGTGCAGGCGGCTGACAGCGGCAGCTACAGCTGTTTCTTCAACAGCCAGGCCGACCAGCGACTCGTCAAGCTAGCCGTGCTCGGTAAGAACGATACAGCTCCGCCCGTGATAAAGTCAGGAAACCCGAGGGCTCAGGATGCTGGCACTCCTACAATCACTCAAAAGTCAAATTATATGAGCAATGACTGTGATGACTGAGAGAGGTCAAGTTCTTTCTTGCTAAACTTCCTTAAGTGTCCCGCTGTTTCTTCTGAACATGGGTGTCGCCACCACTACGGACAGTACGCGACAGTGTCCGTACATGTTTGCAATCCAACCAAAACTTGTCCGTACAAGTTTGCAAAACCATTTGAGGGTACCTAATTGGAGATATCGATACATGCAATGTTTATATTATAATTATCTTCAGATGGACTATTTGTGACGAATCGTGACGAATTACCTCTATTCATAGAACTTATTTCTCAACAGAAAAGCATCTTGTTGTCCCCTCCCCAACTTGAACGTTACAAATGGCCAGTTGGAATGAAATGTTAACGTTTTTCGTCTGGAGTTCGGAATAGGAGAATGTGCGAAAATGGCAAGAGGCATTGGCATTTTGCTCTTGTCATTGCTAAAACGTTTAGCCGTTTAGTGAGTGGTGCTTGATGTGAAAGCGGGTACTGAAAGTTTGGGGATGGTATTGGCGGTAGTTTAGGAGATATTGCGAAATGCGCGAGGGAGCAAAATAAAATACTCACGTGTTAGACACTAGTCCAGTAATATAAATGGTCAGGCCGTAATTTTACTGAACTGTATTTTACTTCCTCTTGGCGCTGACAACCCTGATGCACGCGCGTTTTATTTTACATGGATCCAAGCACAGTGTAGTAGGCTGGGGTGTAGTTTCCTATTCAGTCGAGGGAGCTTCAGCCCAGGGGCGGATCCAGGGGGTGGCCGCAGCGGTCGCGCCCCCCCCCCCTCAGAAGGGCGCCCCACGGGCTGTCTGTCGCCGGGCGCCACCAGGCCCGGCGACAGACCGCCAGGCGCCCTTTCGGCCATTGACGACGCCCTTCCGGCCAGTGACGGCGCCCTTTCGGTCAGTGACGGCGCCCTTTATTTCAAAGGCGCCCCTAGTTTTTTTTTGGAAGGCGCCCCTAAATTGACTTGCGGCCACCCCTCCTAAAATATCCTGAATCCGCCCTTGCTTCAGCCCCCCTCAACTGGGCTTCAGCCCCCCCCCCCCCCCCACTTGGACGAGGAAGGGGGTCAAATCTGGGGAGAATTCTGTATTATTGTAGATTTTGATGGTACTTGAAGCGATTTTGCCCGGCTCAATCCCCCCCCCCCCCCCCCACACACACACACACTCTTCTGGAGAAGCTACGCCCCTGGTATTAGGCCTAACCCGCGCCGTGCTGGGGACACTGGCGGATCCAGCCTCTCTCCGTGGGGGATCTTTTCGTGGCAAAAAGGTACCCCTGTTTTCTTTTTCCGTGGACTTGAGCCGGTCACCATATTTTGGTATTCGAGCTTAAGAAGTTCACTTTTCAAACTCACAAAAATGATTTTGTGGGTTTTTCCCGAAACAAAAAAACAAAAATGGAATAAAAACCCACAATTGCGGAAATTCGAGATAGCCATGTTGAAGAGAATGCCATTTTCTTTCTTTTGAAGTTTTGTATTTGCAATGTGCTTCAAAACTCTATTGTCTACGGTTTTTCAAACATTTATCGTTTTTCCACCAAAAATGGCAGGACATGAAGTCATTAAAAAGTCATTATCTCCCCAAAATACAGCATCAATTTCATTAAAATTTAGTGAGAAGACTTAGACTAAATGCAGGATAAGGTTCTGAAAGTTTCACGTTGATATCTATCATAATTTTCAAGTTATTGAGAAGATCCGTGAGGGGGGGCGGCAGATTCTGCCCCCAGCGGGGCGCGGGTTAAGTTTCACTGGGGCTGCTTGAATTGCATCAGGTGCGCTGTTTTGTCAATCATTGAAAGAAAGGGATACATAAAACACTTCAAATTAAATCACTCGTGAGAAGAAAAAAACGTCCGTTTTCTTGAAATTTTCTCCTAAGATCATTGTTGTTCACATTCAGTGCAGGGAACGCGCGGGGGGGGGCATACTTGTATTGAATGCCTCCCCCATATTCCTGTGGGGGTGGGGGGAGGGGGGGTATTTGCTACTGATTCCCTTTCCCCCTGGATCCGCAAGTGCAAGGAGACCCTCTGCCAGACACTTAATTAAATTTATTTTCCCATTTTCCAAATTTGCATAAGCAATTGCGAAACTTGAGTCATGCCGCGAAGCGGCGCGAAATTTGCCAGTTTTGTACTGTGGATAGCTGGATTTTGACTGCTGCAAAAGTATTTTTTACGATAAATTACTAACTTCCCCGCAAAATTGTTAAGTTCCCCAGTTTTCTCCCAATATCATTGTTTTTCACGTTCAGTGCAGGGAGCGCGCGGGGGGGGGGCATACTTGTATTGAATGCCCTCCCCCCGATATTCCCGTGGGGAGGGGGGGAGGAATTTGCTCCTGATGCCCTCCCGCCCTGTATCCGCCAGTGGCTGGGGAGGGGCATTTGGATGTGCCTCCTGAAATTTTAGGAAATGCAAGGAACAAACGGGGAAACTAGAGACGTGCTAGCTAGAGACATGTGACTGATACCACAAGTGTGTATCTCGTCGAGATGCGCCTCGCCACATGCAGCATTACCAACTTGGGTCATCAAATGACCTTGAACTGAGGTCATATTTTGAACTTGACCCGATTCGATCACCATACGTAAGGTTCGGATCATCGTCTTGACGAGGCAAACACGATGGCGTTAAAATTATTGCCCTATCTTTACTAGGTAAAAAGTTATGCACGAACTACTTCAGGGAAGAAAATGCCAACATGACCTTTGGATACCTGGAGCCTAAACTGTTGACCTTATATATAATTTGTGGACACCTAAGCGATAACATTTTTCAAGAGCTTTCGATTGTGTTTCTCCGTTTGTTCCAAGCTATCATAGTTCCCGATATAGTTGGCGTGTTTCTGGAGCGAAGTCCTAAACTTGGCAAATTTGACATTTGATGACCTCTGGTGACCTCAATATTGACCTGAGCGAAAATGTCACAAGTATAGGAACAAGGGGGCCGGTAGGTCATGGCCGCCTCACTTTTTGGGGTATTTTTTGCTAAAAACATTTGACTAAATTATAAAAATATACCACACACAAAAATGTTTCGAAAGCAATATATTTCGATAACAGAGACACGCATTTTCAGTATAGATTGCGGAAGTGGCGCAAAATGAGAAAATGGCGCATGTTATGATATTGGGTGCTTCGGGGGAGCAATCTGGCACAGTGGTAAGACATTTGCTTTCTTTGCCGGGGACCGGGGTTCAAATCCCTCGGTGACGCCCCCGAGAAATTCGTCCCGGCCCCCCATATCCCTCGGAACAGGGTGAGAGCTCCAGTTAGCACTTTGGTCGCAGGAGGATATGGCGCTTGGTCCACTAGATTTGTGCTTCGAAATAAGAATAGAAGTGAGCTGTAAACAGCTAGGAACTTGGTTAAAATAATTAATGAATGGTTTTTAACACTGTTTTGAGAGACATAATGATAATAGTATATAGTTGTATGTATTAGTAGCATTAACGATTCAGTTTATGAACGAGCCGAAGGCGAGTTCATAAACTGAATATTTAATGCCACGAGTGCATAACACGATTTAGTGCATGGCCGAAGACTTTTTTTAAAGACGGTTTACATATTTTTATAGAGTTAAATGCAGGTTCATTGACCTGAGGCTCAGCAGTGTATTACCAGTAAGGCGACGTAGTTGGCGATGAACGAGCGAGCGCAAAGAACATATATGGTGAATTTCAACTCGATCGGGCAATTATATTCTGAGATACAACAAACGGTGCGCACGTGCGCACGTGCAGAGGCACCCCATCCCTGACTGGTAGGAAGGCGGCGGCTGAGAGGTCCCTAACCACACACCAAATTCGATCACAATCGGCTCAGCCGTTCCTGAGATATAGAATAGAATAGGGGTGTGCACGTGCGCACGTGCAGAGGCACCCCACTCCACCCCTGACTTGTGGGGAAGTGGCGACTGAGAGGTCCCTAACCACACACCAAATTTGAACACAATCGGCTCAGCCGTTGCGGAGTTATTACGAGGAAACACCTTCCAACACCCCTCACGCGGCACGCGTCACGCGCAGTGGTAGTCACCCGCGTGAGTCGGCACTGGTATCAAACAGGGTAGGTTGGATGGGGCTACTCAGCAAAGAAGCCCGCTTGTCAATCGGACGTGCGGTTGCAGAGATATTAGCTTCTCAATAGCGTCGTCACGGGTCGAGCCGGGCCATGCCCCGGGCCGTATCCCAAGTGTATACAGCTGGCGGGCGTGTTTGGAAATAGCAACCACTTATGGAGACATATAAGTCAGTAAAAAAAGTAGATATTGCTTTTATTTTTGGGGGGGAGATATCGTCCATACTTGGTTCTCCAATATATCTTCCGGTTTTTTAATATCTTTGAAAAGTTTGATTTGGGGAAATTGTTCCCCAAAATATATTACTTTGGGGGAACAATTTCCCAAAATCAAACTTTTCAAACGTATTAAAAAAACCTGAAGATATATTGGAGGACCAAGTATGGACGATGCCCCCCCCCCAAAAAAAAAAGAAGCGATATCTATATTTTTGACTGACTTATGTCTCCGTAAGTGGTTGCTATTTCCGAACACGCTCGCCGGCTGTATACATTTTTGATAATTTGCGGGCCGGGCCGGGCCGCTCATATTCAGAATTGTCCCATATACCACGAAAAGACGAGTGAGCGCTTCGCGCTCGCTCGTAATCATTTCCGGGGGTGTATTAACACTCCAGTTAATACACAGCTAAAATTAAGCACGTGGTCGATGGGAAAACAGTCTTCAGCCATGCACTGATATACGAATACTGCATGGGGTAGCGGTCAATAGTCAAAACTATTGCCTGATTTGACGTCACTGTTGCCCAAGGATGAAGATCGAATCATGTATTATTGCACGAGGCGAAGCCGAGGACAATAGTGTTTGTGAGGTCTTCACCCGAGGGCTACAGTGATGGAACAGAAGGCAATAGTTTGACTATTGACCCAATGCAGTATTCGTTTTATTACATGGCCAACCCTGTTCTTTTCATTATATAACTTTCGTTTATATTATTTTTGTCCGCTGCCCCGCTGTCAGTCTCGTAATGATCTTCCCTTGCCACGACGTGGCGCTACGGTCGCGATAGGCACAAACAAGGTGGTTTTCCCATCGTAGGTTGGCACCCATTGTGGCTGTCTGCCAGGTGCGTGACCTGGGGAGGGAGGGAGGGAATGCGGGGCGTTGTCGGAATAGAATGCGCCGCGACCCGGGTGGTGGTCAGGGCCGTCTGTCTCGAGGGTCAAGAGGTCGCCTGTCCTGTGAGCTGGCAGAGATCCAACATTGGAGACTGAATAACAGTGTTCATCACATCAGCCCAAATAGCTCAGTCGGTATAGCTGTCTACTCCTAGCGTATTCGTAGCTTGGTCATGGGTTCGAACCGCGCTGGCACCAGGCGGTTTTAGGTGTATTTCTTTCTTAATCATGCCACGTGTCATGTGCAATGCAGAACCCCGAAATTACGAATGCAAACGTCCACCTGATGATTCTACACGAAAAAGCAGACAAATGCAGTGGGCCTCGCACTGATATGTTCGCATCACACCGCTCCATCCTTCACGCTCCACAAACACACCCAGGCAGGTTTATATACATTAACCCGCGCACTGCAGGGGCTTTACGCCGAACTCGAACTGCAGGGGGGTTGATTTCCGCCCCCCCCCCCTGAGATCTCAAAAACTAAGCTACGTAGCGAGAATCGGAAAAGGTCATTTGATAGCCTGATACATGTTCTATCGAAAGTATTCAGTGTTCTTTTAGGTCAGGTCAAAATTGAGGTCACCAGAGGTCATCAAAGGTCAAGTTTTTCATTTTTTCCTGTTTTAGGACATCGCTCCAGAAATTCCCATATATCTCAGAAGCAATGCTAGTTCGAAACAAACGGAAAAAGCAAACGCCAGCCAGTGAAATTCGCAATCGCTAAGGTGTCCTTAGATTTGATCTCAGGTCAATATTTGAGGCTCTAGAAGTCAAAAAGAAAAAAAAAATCCGTTTTTTTTGCTAAATTGTGTTTTGCTATTCACGTTTTACTTAATAAAGATAACGGAAAACTGTTTACGCCATTGTGTTTAAAATTTGACCTCAGGTCAAGGTCAAGTGGTGACCCAAGTAGGACATGTTGTATATGGGAAGACCTATCTCGACGAGACAAACACGTTGATGTCTGTTTTACTTCCCTATCTTCATTATGTCGGGAGTTATTGACAAAAAAAGTGATGGTGACCTCGCATGACCTCAAATGACCCAATAGGGGTCACTCAACAAAAATGACACTTGGATCATCAAGAACATCCTATAATAACATGATACAGAAGTAATTGGACTAATATCATGCATATCCTTGAAATAGGAAGCATTTGAATATTTCCCCATTGACTTATGGGAGGTTACGAAATTGACCTGATCTTAAGTCACCGATATTAAAATTCCGAGATAAACTAATTGTAAGTACTTATGCCCTCATGACATCCTGTAAGTTTCAAACTGATCGGTGAAAAACTCTGGCTTTGGCACAACTGCAAACATTTTTGGAGGTGGGGTCACTTGACCTGGTCTGGTGACCTGACCTGAGATGACCCGAGGGTATTTTTTTTCAAAGTGTGCGCAATCGATGACCTAACAGGTGTGCCAAAACCCGGTCTATGACCCGGGTTAAAACCAGGTCTATGAAGCATCGCCAGGTGTGTAGCTGATAGAGCATCTGACTGGCTACGTGTTTAAATTTTACCTTGATCTTTAGATCAGGTCAAAATATCGACACTTCATTTTTTGGCGCAATGCAAATTTCTCAATCGTCGCAAGCGACACGACGGATAACCATTTCCGAGACGACATCTGTGACGACGGTATCGGTCAACTTGAGATACAAACATTCGTCTTAAAGTATAGCACGTGCAGTGTTCTACTATCAATTGCACACTTAGCGATGCTTCACAGACCTATGTTTTTCTTAAAACTGGTCATCACAGACATCGTCGCCAACTTGACATTCTAGGTCTGCGTATAGTTCCAACCACGGTCCGCCACACAGCCTCGCCACACATGCGCATTGTTATTCCCCGATCGGCCTGTGTGGGTCAGACCAGGACGGAGCGGTGCAGATTCCGCCAAGTATCGGCCGGCACCGGGCTAGCTGTCAAACCGGTCCGGCCCCGCCTCGGTGCGGGATTCAGCCAGCTATCGTTTTGCCTACCGTGGAAGACCCAGAGCTAGGGAAGATCATTATGAGACCGACTGTACATATAACATACCATTCGTTTTATTGTCTCGCCAACCCTCTAGCCGAAAAAGATTGTGTGAAAAAGATTGTGTGTGTGTGTGCAAAAGATTGCGTGAAAAAAAAATATTGTGTTTCAGTACATATCTTAATTAATTTTTGAATGGATTTATTACAAACATTCACACCAACGTTCACATTCACATCAGTGATCTGCTATCACATATAATACCAGATGATCAGATGATGATATGGTGTCACTTACCAGCTCTATCGGGTCATGTTGAAGTTAAATATGCAGCTGTTGAAGGTCTGAGCACTAGTCCGCGCCTCCGTCGACATCGTTGCTGCTGTTGCATTTGGCACATGCTGCCCCACAAGGCTGATAGTGTTACTTATGTTCTGAAGTTGTTCTTCGGACACAATCTGAGCATAGTGTTGCAGCAATGAAGTTGATGTGTGGCCACTTATCTGCTGAATGTGTCTTTCTAAAACCCTGCGTGATCAAGGCTCGTTATCACTGTGGCCAGAATGCTGTGGTTGGTGTAAGTCTTGCTGAGCCCCGCTTCTTTGCTTATCCGCTGCATCATATATTGCATCATATATTATATTATGGTGTTCTTTCCGAGCGGTGCTGCATCGTATCAGCAGCAACTAGTTGATGCGCACACCATTTTCGGACGTTGGAAGAAGCACAGTGTTGACTTGATCAGCTTACTGACGTACAGTTTCAGAGACCAGCAGCTTGCATGGTTAATCCCTTGGTGCATACAAACTCTCGGAATACGTCTCCCACCGACTTGATAACCCTGTTGTACTCTCCGATCTGCGAGAAAACAGCAGCTCATCGTGTTCATGTGGCCCAAGTAAATGAAAACGGGGTTGCTTGGACATACTGACAAATTAAATGGAGACTCAACAAGCGGCGTCTGCCATGAGAACGGCTCAAATGAAATACAATGTATAAATGTTTTTTTCTTGCAGAATATCAATGCACGAGCAACTTACTATTCCCGTATTAAAAAAATGATAAAATTAGTAAGTACCTACAAATGTAATGATTATCTCATCATTGCTTATACAACAAGGATAATATTATCAGTGGCGAAGGGTTCGCTCACTGGTCCAGTAACGCTGCTTTTATCACATATGAAGCTTCTCGACACAGCACTATTTTTTTTTTGACACAACGCTGAATGACAGTACAAAACATCTAATATATTCAGCAGGAGAGTCCTAACAACCAGAATAATAAGAGTATGCAGTAAGTGATTCATCGACATGGCCTTCAAACCTGCTATCTCAGCGTTAAAAGAAATCCATTATGAAAGTGACTGGTTTCCTTTAAACATCGCTGCAATAGATTATAGATCACAACCCGCGCCCCCCCCCCCCCCCCCCCCCCCGCTCGAAAGGTTCGATGTCATGGTGTGTCCGTACAAGTTTTGAAACCGTGGCAACGCCACTGCTTCTCAAATTCTTAAAAAAAATACCATAAGGTTGAGAAGAGTACCTAGCATGCGTCGAAAACCGTGCCCCTGCAACTTTTAGTGATGGTGGTGATTTTTACCAATAGGTACTTGATTGACATTCAAGTGGAAATGTATGTGCTACAAATTATAAATATAGGAAATTGAAGATAATCAAGAAGTTTAAAAAGTTGCATCGCAATGGTCATGAATGATACAGGTATGGTTTCTGCTTAGTATATTTTTATTTCAAGCATTGGTTATACAGGGTCGTTATGATGATTGGTGTTCGTAATACATTGGTTATACAGGGTCGTTATGATGATTGGTGTTCGTAATACATTGGTTATACAGGGTCGTTATGATGATTGGTGTTCGTAATACATTGGTTATACAGGGTCGTTATGATGATTGGTGTTCGTAATACATTGGTTATACAGGGTCGTTATGATGATTGGTGTTCGTAATACATTGGTTATACAGGGTCGTTATGATGATTGGTGTTCGTAATACATTGGTTATACAGGGTCGTTATGATGATTGGTGTTCGTAATACATTGGTTATACAGGGTCGTTATGATGATTGGTGTTCGTAATACACATTGTTTCTTCGCTGCCTCGTCGTAACACACTTATCGTTTGTTTGTTTATTTGCACAAATCGTCGACGGGATACCCCAATGATGGACGAAAATAAACGATGCGCGATGTTGTCAAATCCTTTAGCTCGTTGTCAAACATTTCGTTGCCGCGCTGGCATTTCGCTAGAGTCTGACAAAGGCCTGACTCATCCGATATGAGAGAAGAGCTATTCACATCATGGATTGCAATTTAGAGCGAGTCGAATGGGAGTCGGGAGACGTTGATGAAGGCGTTACATGGAAGCCACGCTACGAGCAGTTCCCGGTATATTCGTCAGATGTGTGACCACCGCCCACCTCAACAATACTGGACATTAAAAGCATACTCGTACTTCACAATATAATAACGGGTATGATTTTGCGGTAGCACGGAACATTTATACGTTTACCGCTCACGATAATATAACAGGGTTGGTGGTGTGTGGGTAGGTAATGTATTTTCATTCAGGGACACGGAATTTTAGAGGATTATTTACTTAACCCTATTTGTAACAGGGCGGGGGAGGGGCGGATTCCGCTCCCCCCCCCCCCCCCCCCCCCTCATGTTTTTCGCAGATATCTTCAGAACGGCTGAGAGCAGGCCCATGAAATTTTGGGACTTTCATAGAATTGAATACCGCATTTGGAGTCAAAATTTTGAGTTCTTAACCTGAAGAGAGGTGGTTCCAGGGCACAGTTTTGGGTGGGTTCGGAGGCGACATTTGGCGATAATACGAAAATGCGACCTTCACGGGTTTCTTCCTAACTGCCTCAAGTATGAAAGCGTTATATCGGTTTACGGTGATTGAAACAAGTGCAAATTAGTTGATGTTAATGAAATATAAAAATTGCATGGCAGAGGCAGTTTCAGGGGCTTGAAAAAGGGGGGGGGGGTTTCCAAGAAGTATTCAATGCTTGGCGGAACGCCAATAGAGCGATGCAAGGGACATTTATAGCTATCAAGATTAAAAGATAGCTTCTGCTTCCATTATTTGCATAATATATTACATATAGAGTTTCAGGGGCGTATTCAGGCACATGCAAAGGGGGGTGACTGGCATGGTGATGACGATATGCCAGCGATACCGGCGCAATAGACGTTTAGCTTATAATAATATATGCACATATGAGGCCAGAAAAGGGAACAAAGTCATTTTTGGCAGAGGCGCGCTCAGGAATGGAAGAAAGGGAGTCATATTATTGCAAGGAAACTAAGAGGCATGGGCGTACAATGACATAACATACTGCAGTTTTCGAATGAATCATGCACCACAGGCTACTCTACGAACGATTATAAGATAATAGGCGAGTCCAGGTAGGGTAAAAGGTGGTAAGCAATGTTAATTGAAGTTGTAGTGAAATAGTCTCTGTTGACTAGTTAGTATCATACTAGCGGATAATATACTTATCAAAAGGTCTTGTGCCGCCCCAGTGTTGTTCCTGGATACGCCTAGGATGAAGTGCAACATGCAAAAAGGAACTATCACGATCAGTAACATATTTATAGTGCTGGGTAGCAACTTGTCTGCGGTTAATATTTTTTCCCAATTTTGCCTCCCTTTTTCACTAACCTGGTACCGCCTATGGCAAAAATATGATTTATAACAGTTTTTGTCTAATGTCACAATCACATACCATTTCATTTATCAAAAAAACAGCATCAAAAAATGGTTTTATTACGCATTTACTTCACCCCCATATTGAGTGAACTGCACACGCCTATGATTTTTGAATTTTCAAACGTCACCATCATATATCAGTTTCCAATTCAATGTCTATCGATTCCTATTAGTTGTGTTAAAATCGGTCGATAAACATGAAAGCTATGTTGGATCAAAAATACCACTACAATTTGTAGTTTTTGCCCCCCTGTTGCCCCCCTATCCAAAATTTCGATTTTTGTATTATTTATAAATGTAGATCGTGTTGAGGGGAAGCAAACACCGTTTCATTGTTGAAAATCGGACAGGTAGATCTCGAGATTTTTGGGGAGGGGGCGGAATCCGCCCCCCCCCCCCTGTTACAAATAGGGGTAGCCAGGAGCCTGTTACAAATAGGGTTAAAGGGACATTTCCACCTTAACATTAGTTTTGAGTTGAGATAGTTAGTGGCTATGTAGTGAAATTTAGGAAGGTAGCATTTGCAAACACAGTTCAGTTATCTATTCTTAGATAAATTCAAGTTTGATTTGTAAATTTGGGCCTTAGTAAGGCCCACCCATATTTGTTAGTTTTGTTCCGATGACGTCATCTCTCGTCACTGCCGTGTGTACCTGTTTAGAGATAAACCTTGAGGGTCCGGTTTGTTTTGGTTTGATATGATCATGCTATTGCATTTACCAACAGGTCCCTATTTTCCTATCAATATATTTAATAATTATGTTGCGATTTTTTCCTTCGAAAACACTTATTTTCGAAACTCATGACAAGAAAAGACTTGTTTGAATTCAAGTCGCAAGAAGTGTCTGAAAATATTGTGACATTCAGCAGCTTAACACGCGCCCTGGAGGGGGGCGAAATCCGCCCACCCCTTCGGTTTTTCAAGGCTAGCGCAAAAACGGCGGCGCGCAGCGCCGCCGTTTTATGCATACTTGTTCGGAAATGAACACCCCACATTATGTAAAATTCTTGATCTCGGGTCATCTCAGGTCAGGTCACCAGACCAGGTCACGTGATGACCTCACCTCCAAAACGCTTGCAGTAGTACTGAAGCCACAGTTTTAGGCCGATCAGTTTCAAACTTGCAGGACTTGATAAGGTCATATATACCTACAATTCATTTATCTCGGATTTGTAATATCGGTGACCTAAGGTCGGGTAAATTTCATGACCGTCAACACTGTTGTGTCAATAACTATCGACATAATGCAGATAATGAAGACGTAATGAAGACATAATAGATAAGTGAAAACGATGCCAATGTGTTTGTCTCGTCGCGACACGTCTCCAAATATGCAACATGTCCTACTTGGGTCACCACTTGACCTTTAACTGAGGTCAAATTTATCAGTTGACCTAACCTGGTCAACATGAATATGATTCGAAGTGCATTGACGAGACAAACACGATGGCGTCAAACGTATTGCTTTATCTTTATTAGGTAAAAGTTATTTGCGACAGTTTTGCCAAAAAACTTTGTTTACATTTGATGACCTCTGGAGCCTAAACTATTGATCTGAGCTTCAATCTGAGGACACCTATGGGGCGATTGCATTGTTCAAGATATTTCGACTGTTTTTTTTTTCTGTTTGCTGCTAGCTGTCATAGTTCCCGAGATATTTGGGGTGTTCGAAGCGAAGTCCTAAAACTGGAAATCTGACTTCGATGACCTCTGGTGACCTCAATTTTGACCTGACCGATATACAAAGAAAACAAAGACCGATCTACTTTCGATAGAGCTTGTCTTGAGCTATCTAACGCCGCTGTACGCTTGTCGCTACGTTGCGTGGTTTTCGAGATCATAGCAGGAGGGGGCGAAATCCGCTCCCCCGCCCCCTCAGGGCGTGTATTATGTATGTATGTATGTATATTTCAAAAACTTCATCCGTGCGAACACAGTTTTTTCGGAAGTTTGCGTCATACAAGTTAAATCACACATTATGTACAGTACATGCTTCTAAAAGGCAGCCCAAAAAAGCAATGGCATGCTCAACAAGCACAGTGACATTTAAACGCGCGCGTTCTGCTGCATCTCCCTCAGCTTGCGTCTGAACTGTCCAATCGACGTGCACTGGTGGGCAGCCGGAGGGAGCGCATTCCATGTGGTCGCAGCTCGGTACGAAAATGTACGTTAGGTGGCGGACAGTCTCACCCTTGGAAGAGCTAGCTGGCCAGATCTAGCAAGACAGGTTTCACGGAGTCCGTATCCCGTCACGTATCCCGTTTCCGACTGAACAGCCGGCGTATCACACTCGGTGCAGCTGGGTTGTTGAGGGCTCTAAAAACTCTCACACAATCACGCTCAGAGATCCTAGTCTCAACATCCAGCCAACCAAGAGATCGGAGGACAGGCGTCATCCGCGCTGTTCGCCGCGTGCCCGTGACCACGCGGGCCGCACAATGCAGCAGTTTTTTAACACGTTTCAGCTGGCTTCCAGAAGCACTCGCCCAAACAGGCAGACAATATAAAATATGGCTAAAAACATGGGCACGAATGATGGTGAGGAGCGCTGCAGTTGTGAAATGACGCCTAAACCGGTACAGCGAGACGAGAATCCCTGTGCATCGGCGCACAACCAGCGACACGTGACTCTCCCATGTAAGAGACTGGTCAACAAGGACGCCTAATACTTTAATTGTTTTTGAAGGCGTGAATTTGTGTCCAGACATTTCGAAGAAAAAGTCAGAAGTTTCCTTCACATCCTGCCGTGTACCCAAGAGGGTGAACATGGTTTTTGTGGGTTAATTTTTTTAGAGTTCACCTTAACCCTATTTGTAACAGGGGGGGGGGGGCGGATTCCGCCCCCCCCCCCCCTCATGTTTTTCGCAGATATCTCCAGAACGGCTGGGAGCAGGCCCATGAAATTTTGGGGCTTTTCATAGAATTGAACTCCGCATTTGGAGTCAAAATTTTGAGTTCTTAACCTGAACAGAGGTGGTTCCAGGGCACAGTTGTGGGTGGGTTCGGAGGCGACATTTGGTGATAATACGGAAATGCGATCTTCACGGTTTCTTCCTAACTGCATCAAGTATGAAGGAGTTACATCGGCTTACGGTGATTGCAACAAGTGCAAATAAGTTGATGTTAATGAAATATCATAAAAATTGCATGGCAGAGGCGGTTTCAGGGGCTTGAAAAGGGGGGGGGGGGGTTCCAGGAAGTATTCAATGCTTGGCGGGAAGCCAATAGAGCAATGTAAGGGCCATTTATAGCTATCAAGACCTCAGAAATGACCGGTGTAAAAGATAGCTTCTGCTTCCATTATTTGCATAATTTATTAAATATAGAGTTTCAGGGGCGTGTTCAGGAACATGAAAAGGGGGGTGACTGGCATGGTGATGACGATATGCCAGCGATAACGGCGCAATATACGTTTAGCTTATAATAATATATGCACATATGAGACCAGAGAAGGGAATGAAGTCATTTTTGGCAGAGGCGCGCTCAGAAATGGAAGAAAGGGGGTCATATTATTGCAAGGAAACTAAGAGGCATGGGCGTACAATGACAACATACTGCAGTTTTCGGATGAAACACGCACCACAGGCTACTCTACGACCGATTATAAGATAATAGGCGAGTCCAGGTAGGGTAAAAAGGGGGGGTAAGCAATGTTAATTGAAGTTGTAAGTGAAATAGTCACTGTTGACTAGTTAGTATCATAATAGCGGATAATATACTTATCAAAAGGTCTTGCGCCGCCCCAGTTTGGATCCTGGATACGCCTATGATGAAGTACAACATGCAAAAAGGAACTATCTACGATCAGTAACATATTTATAGTGCTGGGTAGCAACTTGTCTGCGGTTAATACTTTTTCCCAATTTTACCCCTTTTTTACTAATCTGGTACCGCCTATGGCAAAAATATGATTTATAACTGTTTTTTTCTAATGTCTCAATCACATACCATTTAATTTATCCAAAAAAAACATCAAAAAATGGTTTTATTACGCATTTACTTCACCCCCATATTGAGTGACCTGCACACACCTATGATTTTCGAATTTTCAAACGTCACCGTCATATATCAATTTCCAATTCAATCTCCATCGATTCTTATTAGTTGTGTTAAAATCGGTCGATAAACATGAAAGCTATGTTGGATCAAAAATACCACTAACATTTTTAGTTTTTGCCCCCCTGTTGCCCCCTATCCCAAATTTATATTTTTTTTTATTATTTATAAATGTAGATCGTGTTGAGGGGAACCAAACGCCGTTTCATTTTTGAAAATCGGACGGCTAGATCTCGAGATCTCCGGGGGCGGAATCCGCCCCCCCCCCCTGTTACAAATAAGGGTAGCCAGGAGCCTGTTACAAATAGGGTTAAGCCACATCTGGATGGACAAAAGGGACTACTCTAGACGGTTTTTGAGAGGCCATGCTAGCACTGTCTTTTGGGGAGAAATCAAATAGCTGGGTGTCATCAGCATAGCTGATGAGTCGCCCATGAGGAAGACAATTTTGAAATTCATTTACAGTAAGACAAAAGAGTATAGGGCCTATAATAGACCCTTGGGGAACGCCACATGACACCGGCATCATCGAAGCACCCCCGCGAACTACCTGCCTCCTGTCACAAAGATAGCTTGCGAACCAATGAGGAGGAACCCCGTACCAACCCATCTTGCTGAGGAGGATACCATGGTCGAGCTGTCGAATGCTTTGCTCAGGTCTAGAGCCGTAATCGATACCAGAAAACCGGAATCGATATGTTTTGACATCCACTCAACAGCGTCGACCATGGCATCCTCCACACTGTGGCCTCGTCGGTATGCAAATTGCGATTCTGATAAGATACTGTTGTCATGTAGATAATCGGTCAGTTGGCTACAAACAACTCGCTCTGCGATTTTTTAAAGAACAGACAGTAGTGATATCGGTCGGAAATTACAGGCCTTGCTGATGTCACCGGACTTATGGAGCGGGACCACTAACGCCGGTTTTCATCCAGAAGGGAGCTATCCGGTGGCTATCGTGGCATTTATCAAGTGCAACAGCTTGGGGCCTACGACAGGGAAACATTGCCTTACGGCATACATGGCTACACCATCTAATCCCACCGCTCTAGAGTTACTCATATGCCGTATTGCGACCGAGAGCTCAGGTAACGTCGCAAGTTTCAGCTCAAAGCTGGACGAACACACGGTAACAGGGCGCGGCAAACGCAGTTCGACGGCAAGTTGGCAGTCAACATCAGAACGCAGTTCCGCCGTGACCTGAGCCCCAACTGAGGAGAAGTATTCGTTAAATACATCTGCCTGCTCCGGTCCGAGCACCGAGCAGTCTCCCCCACCAGCTGCACCCGACTGGACGGCAAACTGCTTCAGTCGCCGCCAGAAGCCTAGATGATCTTGGCGAGCGAGCTGGTCACAGAGGAAACTTTTCCAAGGGCTGGCGAGCTCGCTTTTATCGAGGCCCTCCAGGGCGCGTGTTTTTAAGGTCTTCTCTATTGCTCAATAGTGACGTCATAATCCTAAATACAACAATTATCAAGTTAAGTGACGTTTTCGAGAGATGCAAATATCATAATCGTTTTAAGCAGCACTTACTTCATATTTGAACTGCAACCGGCGTATATTGTAAAATTTCAGAAAGGTGGTAATGTCTCTTTAATCAGTTTCACTTAGTTGATGTTTATACACTACCCGGTATTGTGTGCCAACCATATAAGAAAAATCCACATAAGTCCCCTTATTAATAATTGTTGTGAGTGTGACTCAGTAGGTCCATCACTCGTCCGGACGACATTCTATCATTTGAGTGCCCGGGGCGGCGACAAATGATATGCACCCTGGCTACCCATCAGCTAATACGACCAGCCGACCACGGCCGAGCCAGCTGCACTGCTGAACTGACTGGGGACTGGACTGAGCAGACCAGTCGACCACGGCCGAGCCAGCTGCACTGGTGAACTGACTGAAGACTGGACTGAGCAGACTGGGCAGTCATAGTTGCTCATTGACTGGGGAACTGAAGATTTCCAACTGTAGACTATAAAGCGGCATTTGCATTGTTGGTTACCGAGTGCGTAGGAACTGTCTAGAACCCGCGTTTGGGACCTGATGACGAAATTGAGACCATTATTTGCATCCAGCCAAGACTTCCCTGGTGTGCTTTCCTTGCAGGGAAATCATAATATTATTCCCACTGCATATGTAATGCTCCGTAACAACCTTTCCGGTATATTTTCTGCAAAGTAAAATTTGTGTGGGTACCCTTGAGAACCAAAGCACACACAAATTCAATCGAAGCTCCAAGCTTGCCCCAAATGAATAGAGAGGAATGCTACGAAACGTCCAGCAGGTCTATAAATTTGTGTAAGACATTTGGTCATTTTAAACAACCATTACGTCGCTCAGGTTCATTCAGGAAAATACGAAGCACTTAAGATTGAAACACATCATGAACCAATGCTAGTTTTTCGCCATGACATAATTATAAATATATCGATGTCAGCTTTGTCACAGAAAGCACCGATAACAATACTCGCTATCAACCATAGATGCTACAAACAAATGTACAAATATGCATTGTTTGTTTATCCCACTCGTCATAGCATCAGCAGATCATTGTTTTATCGAGAGGCGCCTCGATATATATGTGTGGCCGCCTGATCCAGCACACCAATATGCGCTATCAATCTCCTGCAGTAATGGCAGCCATCAAATTGCCAAATGAGGTCATTACCCTGTGGGAGGCCAGGACGGACCGGCGACGGCGCGGGGAACGACCGCTATGAGAGCCGCGGGGCCGGGGAATATATCGTGCGAGGCAGCAGACGACCGGCTGGTCAGTGGACGCTCCACAGACGCGGCTGAGCCCGGCTCGGCCCGGCTCGGCCCGGCTCGGCGCGGCTCGGCGCGGCCCGGCGAGGCTCGGCGAGGCTCGGCGAGGCTCGGCGAGGCCCGGCGAGGCTCGGCGAGGCTCGGCGAGGCTCGGCGAGGCTCGGCGCGGCTCGGCGAGGCTCGGCGAGGCTCGGCGAGGCAGCACCAGGCGCCGTCAAGCGTCACTGAAACTTCTGAATCGCGCCAGTGGTCCCCCCGGCGCCCAGCACGGGTGCCGTCCGCGGTCGCTGGCCACCAGGCACGGGGCTGGTGTCGTCTTTGTTCCACTGCTCCGCATAAGTGCCGGAAGCCGGAACTGGAACACAGGGAGCGCCGACATTCTGCCGGATATTGCAACGGCGACGCAAACCTTTTCTCAGGCGTCAGAGACTGTTCTTGAGAGAATACCAGATTCATAAAAAAATAGGACGCCGCCGACAATGCCGCCCGTTATTTCCCCTGACAGTGGGGTTACTAGCAATGACTCCCGACGGCTGTTACTAGCAATGACTCCCGACGGCTGTTACTAGCAATGACTCCCGACGGCTGTTACTAGCAATGACTCCCGACGGCTGTTACTAGCAATGACTCCCGACGGCTGTTACTAGCAATGACTCCCGACGGCTGTTACTAGCAATGACTCCCGACGGAGGTGGTGACATTTCCGCCAACAATAGCACACGTTATGAATATCGAGTGGTATCGCCTAGCAAGCCAGCCTTCATTCGAAATATCATCGCAGACGTTTGTAGTACTGTTTTATACGTTTTATTTATCCGTCCCATTCAATCATCAATTATATCCGTTTAATCATCTCCATCCGTTCGACATCCGTCTGTCATCCGTCTGACATCCGTCTGACATCCGTCTGACATCCGTCTGACATCCGTCTGACATCCGTCTGACATCCGTCTGACATCCGTCTGACATCCGTCTGAGATCCGTCTAACATCCGTCTGAAATCCGTCTGACATCCGTCTGAGATTCGTCTGGGATCCGTCTGACATCCGTCTGACATCCGTCTGACATCCGTCTGACATCCGTCTGACATCCGTCTGACATCCGTCTGACATCTCTGTTTTCCGTCCGACATCCCCCGACATGCTCCGTCATACATCCGACATCCGCCCGACATCCGTTCCGCCACGTCTGCAGAAGTCAGCCGGGCAGCGTCGCTGGGACATTTCCCAGTTAGGCGCCGCTGGCTCGGCGCTGATGGCATTTGCGCCGCCGAGGCTCGAGACAGAGAGCGTCGCCATCGCCAAATAGCAGCTGTGAAAACAGACGGCGTGTTCGGCTGAAGAAGGCGCTGCTCGCGCGGCAGCCAGGATCGATCAGATGCCAAACGCTGGCTGCTGCGACTTCGTGTGTATCAGCCTGAGTGGGCCGAACAGCGGGGATATATCCTACTGACCAGTGCAGTGGTGGCGTGTCCACGTTTTCACTGCGTCTCGGAGAGTTCTACAGGCGTTTTAGCGTTTTCGCAAGGATCGGCGGATTATTTTAAGTCAACAGTGATGTGTAACCAAGGTTCGGCAACTATAGTGTCTGTATCGTTCATCAGGAAACGAGCAAAATTGTGAAACGCCGACTGCCTTAATAGTATATGTTTTGCCCAACAAATACAACTACTCCTACGATTATTTGAAACTATTTCTAGACCTGTGCATGCTAGAAATCTGCCAAAAAATCACGTTTTAACCCTCGCCCTACGGGGGTCCTAAAACGACCCCCCCCCCCCCCCTGAGGTTTTCTTGCATAACTTTTTACACATGCGGCAAATCTTGCTGACATTTTTCGTAGTTGGGCTTACAAAAATTATACGCACGCTATAAAAATTGCATTGAAATTGATTAATTAGTTTGGGAGATAATAATGTTTTGATGACGTCATGTTGGTGGAAAAACAATAAATGTTTGAAAAATCGTAGTACACAGAGTTTTGAAGCAAATTGAAAACGCCATTCAGGACAGATAAAAATGGCATTCTCTTTCAAACGGCAATCTCGGATTCTCAATATTTTGGGTTTTTGACCCCTAAAATAAAATAAAATGATTTTTGGGGGAAAAATCAACACAAAATTAACATTTTCAAAGATGTTAAAAAAACGGAATATATGTGAGATAAATGAATATTTACAATACCCAAACCAAATTTCAAAGCAATATCTCTATTTTTGACTTAGTGTTGGCTCCCTAAGTGTAAGAGATGTCATTTTTTAATACCTTTTTGGATTTCTTTTGACCAGATACGAACAAATAATTACCTTTTCTGTATTTCGGAGACACAACTGGTCTAGGAACATGGCTTTTTGTTTACATTTATCAATTTCTAATTTTGAGGTTTTCTGACAGCAAAATCGCTGTTTAGGATGTGGTCGATCCGAGGTCATTCACTTGACCTGGAAGGTCATCTATTGACCCGAAACCTTAAAATTGCATACCATTAGATTCCAAACATGACAGGCAACATGTTGGTTCTTATCGCGTTGCTCTATGTTCCTTGGTTTGGAAGTTAACAAGGGGTCTCTTTAGGACCACCTCCTTAGGGCGAAGGTGAAAAAAGCTCCCGTAGGGCGCGGGTTAACCCGCACCGTGCCGGGGGTGTTTAGACACCCCCTCAGGTTTTTCGAGGATAGCTGAAAAACGGCGGCGCGCAGCGCCGCCTTTTTTGGCACAGTTGTTTGGGCATCAATTGCCCACATTATGTAAAACAAAAATACCTCGGGTCATCTCAGGTCAGGTCACCAGACCAGGTCACGTGACCCCACCTTCAAAAAAGCTTGTGGTCGACCACAGTCACAGTTTTAGTATGATCGGTTTTACACTTACAGGATTTCACAAGGTCATATATATATCTACAATTCGTTGATCCCGGATTTGTTATATCAACAACTTAAGGTCGGGTCAAATTCGTGACCTCCCCATTAGCCGTTTCCACGAAGGATTTTGCGTTTGGGGCGATTGGGGCGTTTTGGGTAAATGGGTCTATAGCTCGTAAGAACACGGCTTTTCCAGGTGATTTTTGATATCAATGGCAACTTTATGAACTTTATGCATTTTTCTGGAAATTCCATTGTAATGATAACACCATAGTTTACTTAAAATTAACAATTTTATCTAAAACCAGCTCTGGTGGCTGTGGTGGTTTGGGGCGTTTGGTGAGACTCCATCTTGCTCGAATCCCGAATGTGCGGGGTTCTGGAAATGGTCATATTTTGCAACGACATGGCTTTCAGGAATAATAGCTTATTTCAATGAAAACTAGATGAATTAGTACATTCATAGTTTCAGTCATATTCACTTTTGATAGCAAGGATTAATGATAATTAGATATTTCGTTTTGATCATTTGTTGTAAGATGACGAGAATTCTGGCTCCGGCTCTGGGCTGGCTCCGCGCAGGCGCCGCCGCCCGGTAACCATGGCGACCACGTGGCTCCGGCGCCAGCCGGCCCGTCACCATGGCGACGGGCCAGCCGGTCGCCTGACGTCACGTTGCGCATGTGCAGAGCCGTGGTCTGCGCCCAGCCATGCCGTCCGTTCGATCTAGAGCAGCCATTTTTTAGTTTGCAGTACCAGTGGCTGCAGAAAGCCCGCATGTTTCATGGATTTATAAGTGCCTTTCTGAGGTTCTTTCAGCTTTTTATAAGATTCATCAATTAATCAATTGGTCAAATCAAGAACATTTGGTGTGATTCGTAGCATAAATAGATGAGTAAGGATTGTTCCGGCTTTCAGAAACCAACGAAGTTACCGCTCTAAATTGGACGATCTCAGCGGGACGGAGCGACGATGAATTAAGGCCTGTCTATGCTTTTGGCATTTGATTGCATTTGTCATCATAATATTATATTTCTTTGTCATTAATATCTTCAATTTTGCCCTAACTAAGTGTTAATTGCGTATTTTATTTAATCAAAGCTGATTATCTAGTATACTTGTTGGCCTCTTTTGGGGCGTTTTCGGTATATTTTGTAGAAGGAACTAACGCAACCCAAAATTGCCAGATTTGCTCAAGAATGTGAATATTCAAACCAAACTAACGGGAAATATTGAATTGTAAGAGCATATACCTATACATTAATTCATAAAATTGCGATTGATACCAAAAATCACCGGGAAAAGCCGTGTTCTTACGAGCTATAGACCCATTTACCCCAAACGCCCCAATCACCCCAAACGCCCCAAACGCCCCAAACGCCCTAATCGCCCGACAAATAAAATCCTTCGTGAAAACGGCTATTATAAGTCAATGGGGAAATATTAAAATACTTCCTTTTCCAATGATACGCAAGATATCAGTCTAATTCCTTCTGATCATGTTATTATAGGACATTATTGATGACCTATGTGCCCTTTTTGTTCAGTGACCCCTACAGCCGAGGTCATCCGAGGTCACCAACAGTTTTATGTCAATAACTCTCGACATAATGACGATAGAAAAGTCAAACTGACACCAATGTGTTTGACTCGTCGAGGCACGTCTTCCCATATGCAACATGATCTACTTGGGTCACCACGTGACCTTGACCTGAGGTCAAATTTTCAAGTTGACCTAACCTGGTCAATATTAATATGAGTCGAAGTGCCTTGACGAGACAAACACGATGGCATCAACATTATTGGCTTGTCGTTGTTAGGTAAAAAGCTATTCGTGAAAACTGTTCTGTAAAAAATAGTATTTTCGACATTTCATGAGCCAAAACTATTGACCCGAGCTAAAATATGAGGAAATCTTGGCGATTGAATTTTTGCAAGATATTTCCATTGTGTTACCGTTTGTAGCTATCATAGTTTCTGTGATATCTGGGGGTTTCTGGAGCGAAGTCCTAAAACTGGAAAATTTGACGAATGATGACCTCTGGTGACCTCACTATTGACTTGAGGAAACAAATATCTCAAGTGTTTTCGAATGTGCTTGTCTAGAGATTTCGAACGCCTTTTTCCACGTCTTTATAGCCCTTTTAGTGTTCGAGTTAGAGGTGGTTGTCTACCCTCCCCCCCACTCCCTCCCCTGCACGGCGAAGGTGGCATCGAGCACCGGCATGGCGCCGGGTAATGCACCACAGCAATTGGGAATATTAGATATGTTGGCAGAACACAAGTGGCTGGTCAGATATTTGACCACATGTTGAAAAAGGAACATCTCTAATTTAGACGAGCTTCATCAGCTTCAGCAATCCGCTTCAATGCGCTTGATATATTTCCGTCTTGCCATATTGAAACAAAATAAAACATCGTACATGAACATTCGCAGCAACAAAACGATTAAGTTAACTGTTAACATGACTGAACACTGAAGCCCAGCCCTGCGCCGCTCCACGCTCACCGGCCCACGGCCGTTTCCTTGCTGGCGGCACGACAGCGCCCTCGGCTTGTGCCGATTCGTGGCCGCGGGCGGTGTCCTGCCCTGCGGCACAGTCTAACTCCCGGGCGCTCGGCCGAGCCGCTCCACAGTAGCGCTCGGCCTTCGCGTGGCAACGAATCTAGTGAAGGTCACTGGTCACCACAGCGCCAAAGCGTCCTAAAACCAGACATGTGTCAAGTCCCAGACGTCTTAACCTTTGAATCCGGATTCTGACAATGATCAAAGTGATACAGCACTAATATGTGTTGCAACTTGTTGCGTCACACATCTTGATCCTTTGTGTCTGAGCCTGTTTCGTATATTCAAGCATCAAAATGCTGAAAAAATAACCCGGGATCCTTTTTGGGGGATCCTGGACCCTGGATCCAAGATCCCAAAAGATCCCGGGTTATTTTCACGGTGTTCTGATACTTTGATCAACGGAAAAAACTTGCATGTGAAGAAGTAAGTAAGGAGCAATAAGTTGCAATGCGCCTAAGTGCTATAGCGCATTGTCCGTTGCCACAATCCGCATTCAATGGTAAAAGCGCCTGGGGGCATGGCGCATGTCTGCCTAAAACCCCAACACACACAAGCAGGGACACGTAGGAACGTCATGAAATGTGGGGTGGCTAGTAAAACTTCGATCTTCGTGAGATGTAGGCATCGTGAGAAACTGTGCAATATGTCTTTGCAGATTTAAGTTCTCTTCGTCTTGGTCTGTCTTAGACCAAGACGGTCCAGACCACTGTCGCAATTGTTATCAGTTAACAAAAGGGGAAAAAATAGCAAAACAATCACCAAAAAGTGGGGGCGCGTCCCCTGCCCTTCCCCTCCCTGTTCCTACGCCTATGCACACAATCTCTCATCAGGGACTGAGTGACGTCACTCTTTTCAGACGTGCCGAAGCAGCCGGGTCGGCCGATGTCGCTGCGGCCTTCGTCCCGTCAGGTGACTCTCAGCTGGGTTCCGAGCTTCCAGCTCAACAACAGCCCCATCCAGCACTACTTCATCCAGACCAGGTAGGCAGCGACCTGTGTGGCTCTGAGGCCCAGAAAACCGCTCAGGTCCAGGAGTGGTCATCTCTTGGAAACATCCTCCGGGAGTGTCAGGGTGCGTGACGATCATGAAATGAAATGCATTATATTTTCAACAAGCTCAGACCACCAGTACCTACGGTTCTGCTTAATTCACTCACCAAGCGTTTGAAGGGTAGGTAGGAGGACAGTATGAACACCAGAACACCTTCTGAAGGACAGTATGAACACCAGAGTGTGAGCAATATATTTATATCTTACCTGGCTTAATGAAGTGCACAATATTAGACATAAGGTGGAACTGAACAACATTTAATTAATGAGGTCTTAGCCAAAATAAAATTATCACATCAAGGCCTCTTTTATTGTACAACTAACCTTATTAGCAAGTCTCATGAAAAGCAGCAAACAGGGGCATTGTGAATTTGAGAAGTCAAATGTGCTATCTGACTAATGTGCTCCCTGGCTAGCTGACTAATGTGCTTCCTGGCTAGCTGACTAATGTGCTCCCTGGCTAGCTGACTAATGTGCTTCCTGGCTAGCTGACTAATGTGCTTCCAGGCTAGCTGACTAATGTGCTTCCAGGCTAGCTGACTAATGTGCTTCCTGGCTAGCTGACTAATGTGTTTCCTGGCTAGCTGACTAATGTGCTTCCTGGCTAGCTGACTAATGTGCTTCCTGGCTACATTAGTCAGCTGACCGTGCTTGACCTCTCTTTCGTGTGTCAACTGGACTTTCTCATAAAACCAGCCCCCACTCCCGCCAGCGATTGACCCTCCGATGCCGATCAAGAAATCCCGACATTTTCCAGAGTTAAAACTTGGATTAGCTCCGGGATTGAGACATTTTCTCGTGATAATTCCAGAATATCGCGATTGGTCCCCACGGAAAACCCAAGCTGGGGAATCCTGAAGTTTTCCCAAGCTGCTTATGGAGAATACACATTGTGATACCAAGTTTCTTTAATTGCTCTCCACCGCTCTCCAAGTCGACTTGGGAAATATAGTTTTTCCCAAGGCTTCCCCAACTTCCCTGAAGTTTACTAAAGCAAATTGTTGGCTGGGACAGCGATTCAATCAAACTGATCTCGCTTGAGAGAAGGTCTAATGGAGAAGGCGATGTCAGCTGCTTTGATGTTCATCAGTGATCAACATGTGATTGGTCTTTCTCAGACGCTCTTATAATCTCATTGGCTTCTTACCATCGCACATATCCAATATCCAAGGTGAAAAATCAACATTCATGACCTGAGCGCCAGCATCTTAGAAAATCGGTCCACAGACCGCGATTTCGCCAAGTATTGTTATTACAACAATTGGGGAGGCCCAAAAGCAAGGGCATCGCCGTAGGGGGGGGGGGTACAGGGGGGACACCGTCCACACAGTCGTCAGGCTGGGGGGATTGTCCCCCCAGTTTTGAGACATAAATCCATACTTTGTTCTGAAATATTGCAGGTTTCAATATCATAAAAGCATTTGGAAAAAGTATCAGTGCAATGGAAGAATGGAAGGGATCACGACGATATTTTTACTTTTCTTGAGGGAAGTTGACAGGAATTGAAATGAAATTTCGGTAGCAGAGAAACGGGCATATTATGGCGTGAATATGCCCTATTTGTTGTTTAGGCACACTTTGTGCTTGCTGAAAGGAAACACTGGCAGATAGTTTTACGACATGAACGTTTTCAGTATTTTCGACCGAATAGCTGCAGAGAAATACGCTGCTGAAAACCATGGCTACTGCTCATACGTATATTTTCCCGCCTAGTTGACGGAAGACTTCGCTCTGCTCGGTAATCAAATTGTTTATGCCGGGTCCTGACCTAGGAAATATATCTATTCAAAAGCTTCGGACTAAATTTATAAAATATAATATGTAAGCCATTTCGTTCAAGTTCTGACCAAATGCGTTCAAAGTTTGCAAACCGAGGTAGTTTTCGGATAACTACTTCATCCATTACTCCAAGTACATGAACTACTTCATCCGCATCCGCTTCGGCCAGCCGTCCACAAACGAGTACCCCGCATAACGAGCAAGCGGCGAAGTCACCGGTTCCGGGGCGATCCGTCCTCCCGGAACAGTTACGGGCACCCCGGGCCGGCCAGCATGCAGAACAGTGAGATGCGCTGAGCTTATGAAGAAGATAGAAAAAAAACACGCCAGTGACGTTGCCTTGTATCGCACCACCGACCTCCTAAATATCTATCAAACCCCTGACCCTGACCTCCATGACCACCGAGCTAGTGTCTCCCGAAAGCAAAAAGCTAGTCCAGTGGCAGCCGGGTGGCACATATACGTGCCAAATAAATTCACGGCATATTAATAATCATTAGAATTGCAGTCTATTGTGATCATGGATTGACTTAAAATTTGCCTACGATAGTGCGACCCTACATCCCCGCTAACATGCCAAATTTCGCGGTTTTGAATGCAAGGTGCGCGGAGTTATTAAAGGGAAGTAATGACCTTTTGATTTTGCTAGCAACAATTGCTTTGGCTACCGTTATGGCATTAAAATGATGTGATCTAAATTTAAGAATTAAATACAATTATTCCCTAATTCAAAGTTGGAAGTTCATGATCGGTATTTTCCCTCCACTATTGGAAAGCGACACATCTGGTGCTTTTGTATCAATCTGTTCAACGTTGTTGAATGGGCACTTCTAAACAAATCGCTGACATTAAATAGGTCGCCGTCGATGTGCATCGATGAGCTTCCGATTTAATTGCCAGTTTTTGTATTGTTTGTTAATTGTAAAGGATGGGTGGGCATATAATCACAACAAGCAGAACGCACCATATGTTTTCCACGCCATTGCGTAAAAAAGGAATACGGGAAAAGCCCGGAGTTTGATGGAAACCGAAATGAAAGTTGCAAGTACCGGTCGTTAACAGTGTGGAACGCTTATCAAGTTTAACTTTAAATATCTCTCAGAAGCAATTTGTATATGCAAAATGCGATGAATTTATATCATATTTTGGCTAATTTTGGCTAGTGTTAACTCCATTTTTGTGGGAAAAGGTCATTAATTCCCTTTAACCGCGCCGTGCCGGGGGGGGGGGTGGTGTTTAGACCCCCCACCCTTCGATTTTTGCGAAGATAGCGAAAAAACGGCGACGCTAGCTGTTGCGGCATCAATTGCCCACATTATGTACAACAAAAATACCTCGGATTATCTCAGGTCAGGTCACCAGACCAGGTCACGTGACACCACCTCCCAAAACAAATGTGGTCTTACCACAGTCACAGTTTTTGGATGATCGGTTTTACACTTACAGGATTTCATAAAGTCATATATATCTACAATTCGTTCATCTTGGATTTTTTATATCAGCGACCTAAGGTCGGGTCAATTTCGTGACCTCCCCATTATAAGTAAATGGGGAAATATAAAATTGCTTCCTTTGCCAAAGATACGCAAGATATCAGTCTAATTCCTTCTGGATCATGTTATTATAGGCCATTCTTGATTACCTAGTTGCCATTTTTGTTCAGTGGCCCCTACAGGGTCAGCGGAGGTCATCCGAGGTCACCAACAGTTGTATGTCCATAACTCTCGACATAATGATGATAGAGAAGTGAAACTGACATCAACGTGTTTGTCTCGTCGGGGCACGTCTTCCCATATGCAACATGGCCCACATGGTTCACGACTTAACCTTGGTCTGAGGTCAAATTTGTAAGTTGACCTAACCTAGTCAACACTAAGATGATTCGAAGCGCCTTGACGAGAAAAACACGATGGCGTCAACATTATTACCTTGTCTTCATTGAGTAAAAAGCGATTCGTGAAAAACTGTTTTGTAAAAAATTGCCTTTTGGACATTTGATGACCTCTGGAGCCTAAACCATTGACCTGAGCTAAAATCTGAGGACAACATTTACATTAAATTTTTCAGGAGCGTTCCATTGCATTTGTCCGTTTGCTCCTAGCTATCATAGTTCTTGTGATATCTGGGGGTTTCTGGGGCGAAGTCCTAAAACTGAAACATTTGACCTTTGATGACCTCTGATGACCTAAATATTGACTCAAGGAAACAATATTTGAAATACTTTCGAATGTGCTTGTCGAGAGCTTTGGAACGCCCTTTTCCGCGTCTTTCTATCCCTTTTAGTTTTCGAGTTAGAGGGGGAGTGTCTACCCCCCCCCCCCCCGGCACGGCGAAGGTGGCGCCGTGCACAGGCACGGCGCGGGTTAAAGGGAAATAATGACCTTTTTATTTTGTTAGCAACAATTTCTTAGGCTACCGTTATGGTCTTAAAATTATTTTATTTAAATATAAAAATTCAATAAAATTGTTCCCAAATTCAAAGTTGTAAGTTTGGAAAAAATACAAAACAAGTACCTTGTGTACTTCATGAAGGTCATTGACAAATTCGTCCTTCCCTACCATTGTTTACATCGAGTGCGGCATTTTTGGAGGCTCTGTGACGTTTCCGATCAAACTGAGGGCTGCTCGGCACACGCTAGTAGCGCTTTCGTTCTCCATGGCAACCAGGCGTCAGTCAATCAAAAGCCAGAAAGGGAATACGTTCTGGCTTTGCATTGGCTCACGCCTGGTTGCCATGGAGAACGAAAGCGCTACTAGCGCTACTAGCGTGCGTTCGAGCAGCGCTCTGATCCGTGAAGCAATCCGTGAAGCATCCGTGATGTATGACTGACTATCAGTATAAGTCATGAATAACAACAACATGCAAACTATACCAACTCGAATAAAATAAGGGCGGAATGAATTGAACCCCAGGCAAGCTAGTATTCGCATAGCACTAGGCACTGCGCCACAATAGCAAAAGGTGAGGAAAATGCATATTGGATACAATATTATTACGTCATAAGTTTCTGAAGTGTCAACTACTATGAAATACAGTGATAAAATACCCTTAGAAATGATTAACAAGAAAATTCAAACTTAACAATAATTTGAATAAGTCTTTAATTAGCTTTCAACTAAAAATCAGATATATTTTGCAATGCTACACAAGAATGGCACCAGTGACGTCATTAACAAAGCCTGCTACGGGACTTGGGTATACTAATCAGGAACAACTCGCCACAATGGTTAAGTGCGCCGAGAAGCATGACAATGACTTTGTAAACAAATCGCCGACGCTAAATAGGCCGCCGTTGATGTGCATCGATGAGCTTCCGATTATATTGCCACTTTTTCCAATCGCTGTTAGTTTTAGAAGATCGCCGGGCATATAATCACAACAAGCAGAACGCACAATATATTTTCCACTCCATTGCGTAAAAAACAATACG
This sequence comes from Chirona hameri, assembly GCA_036785665.1. NCBI lineage: Eukaryota > Metazoa > Arthropoda > Thecostraca > Balanomorpha > Balanidae > Chirona > Chirona hameri. The sequence goes on along the minus strand of JAXIVJ010005433.1, from coordinate 13,915 downwards.
GGAAAAGCCCGCAGTTTGATGAGGACCAAAAACTACTTGCAAGTACCGGTCGTTAAAAGTGTGGAACGCTTATCAACTTTAACTTGAGATATCTTTCGGTAGGAAAGTTTTCATGCAAAATGTGATGAATTTACAATATATTTTGGTCTCGTCTGGCGATTTCAAGCGCTATCTCCATTTTTGTGGGAAAAGGTCATTATTATCCTTTAAGCAATCGGATGACATCCGAATGGACAGACGGACAGGTGGCTGCCACTTCTTATAATTAGTATGATGTAACACGAATAACTAGGATATGTATCCCAAACAGCGATGAGCGAATCGCCCGACAGGGCCTATCAAATATAGCGTCGTTTGAACAATACCTATGCCATGAAGATTTCTGAAGAAGTTATTGCTTTTCATCTATCATCTGTTGTAGTTTTAAGCCTCGCCCTACGGGGAGGGCTGACAGCCCCCCTCCCTGAGGTTTTTCTTAAATAACTTTTTACACATGCGGCGCATTTTTTTTTCGGTAGCTGGTGTACAACAATTATACGCAGGCTGTAAACATTTAATTGAAATTGGCTACGTAGTTTGGGAGATAATCATGTTTTGATGGCGTCATGTTGGTGGAAAAACGATAAATATTTGAAAAATAGTATACAACAGAGTTTTAAAGGAAATGGCAAACACAATTCACCAAAGATACAAAATGGCATTTTCTTTAATATGTCAATCTCGGATTTGCAAAATTTTGGGTTTTTGACCCTTATTTTTTTTTAAATCCCCACACAATACAATTTTCAAAGATGTTAGACAAACCGGAATATATGTCAGAAAACTGAGTATGGACAATGCCCATACCAAATTTCAAAGCAAAATCTTCCATTTTTGACTGAGTGATGGTTCCCTAAGTGTAAGAAAATCATGACGTAATTTAATAACTTTTTTGACTTTTTTGACAAGATACGAACAAATAATTCCTTTCCTGTATTTCTGAGCCAAAACTGGTCTAGGAACATGCCTTTTTATTTACATTTATAAATTTCTAATTTTGAGGTTTTCTGAAGAGCAAAATTGCTGTTCTGGACGTGGTAAATCCGAGGTCATTCCCTTAACCTGGAAGGTCACCCGTTGACCTGAAACCTCAAAATCGCATATTCTTATATTCCTCTCATGACAGGCAACACGCTGGTTCTTATCGCATTGCTCTAAGTTGCTTGGTTTGGAAGTTAGCAGGGGACCTGTCAGCCCCCTCCCCGTTTCAGTTTCAGTTTCAGTTTATTTTGTTTAACGAAAAGATATATAAATTAACAGACAATTGCGGATCGGCGCAAAAGCACAAGCTAAATGTCTTTATGTCTTTATGTCTTTATGTTTATGAAAAATTTATGTCTTTATGTCTAAGTTAAAGCGCCTCTCCCACAGAATTAAATGGAACAAAACAAAACGAAACCAAGAAACAGGTAACGCCCGTAGGGCGAAGGTGAAAAGCTCCCGTAGGGCGAGGGTTAAAATTAAAAAAAGTTGATAGTTGCAACTACAAATGGCGTTCCTAATTAAAAACAATTAAGGTAAAAACTCATTTTCCTTCACATTGTCAGGAACCGAACTGATGGTTTATTCGGGACTTCGTCCCCCCCCCCATCAAAAATCCGTGGCGACGCCCCTGGCCAAATGTGTGGTAATTGTACTCTCTCGAGTGTCGCGCTGCAGTGCCACTCCATAAATACGACGGTCTCCTCAAACATCGGCTCATCACGCTGGCAGACCGCATTATTTATGCGGTAGATGGCTCGTTTCCTGACCGCGTGCTTTTGTCTCAAATTTGCGCCACGCTACACTTGGCTGGTCACCAACGCTGCCAAGATGGTGTTGCCAAGACGACAGACACATAATAATGAAATGAATTTAATGTTGGCCCACGAGGATTTAAACAAAATTTACAGGAGACTTTGGAAAATCTACAACCATCCCAATACTACGTTATAGCTCTCGGAATAGTGTATCAATTGGCCGGGTGTAAGTTTTCCACAGCCTCAGAGTTCGTAGTTGTTGGGAGTTCCGCTGAGCTCCCCCGCTGAGTCCGGCGGTGGCCCTGTCGGTATCAGTCCCGGCGAGATGACAGACTGGTGTATGACAGCGACAACCCCCCCCCCCCCCCCGTCCCCGTCCCCGGCGCACTGGTCCCTGACTGGTCAGTCAAGATACTAGGCGAGATTAAAGTCACGTCTCCGTGCTGCGGCCAGCCTCTGGGAAATCTGCGAGCTGCGTGCGAGTTGCTGAGGTGCCGAGAAAAAGCTGCGAGCGAGTACGGCAGCGTGTGCGCAGCTTCATCACGGTCTGGTTAGGAAAGATAAAGGCGCTGCGAGTGGCCAACTTTAGTGCGGAGTCATTGTGGTGGGGCAGAAGGGAAATCTCGGAGAAGCGGTCTATATATAGGCCGCTGTGACTATAGAGGAAACCATAACCAAACCATAACCAAACCAAACCATATAAGCTGCACACGAATTAAGTCTTCAGTGGTTTGGAGAAGCGACGGGTGTAAGAACGTATGTCATGGGATTCAGCTTCCACTTCTGAACAGTTTCCGAAAACGCTTTCATATATGAGCAGTACCTAATTACCTAACATCACTCGTAATCGCACTGAGGAACGAGGGCAAAGGAAGAGAGCACATAATATCCCCAAATAAACAGCATAACGAGGTTAGGATAATCTGGGTGCATATAACTAGGTTGCAAACTGTGTCGTGTTACGCAATATTTACAGAGATAAGCACAGGCTCAGGCAAAAGTAACTCTTCAGATTAACGCTTTGCAAGCGGCAAGCTTAATTTAGCTTCTCATTACGAGTTAATGCTCGTTCTACAGTATGTTATGTCTCAGCAAATGAATGCCTTGTGAGTAGCAAGTTTAATTTAGGCCCTGCTTACGAGTGTTTGTAAGGCAGTATATTATTAGTAAATTGCGTGGTATCCTCCCTCTTGGATAATTGTAGGCTCTTGGCCCATGTTGTTAATGGACAATGCAGTGCACCATCATGCAGAGGGACACCGCATCATCAATTCGACGATAGCAACCATTGCTCGGAGAACTCTTATCCCGTCCAATTCTGAGAATGCAGTAACTAAACAGACCGTTTTCCTCGGCAGTGTAATGGGTTCGCATTGATCTAACTGATCTCAACTGACGGCTGGTCTCTTAGGCTCGCAAAGAGACATGTTTTGCTCACGTAGATATGGCCTGAATACAGGCTGTAACAGACTGGCAAACGATCTGACCTGGCATTACCTGACCTGACCTGATGTTACATAACTGCAGGGCGGGATTACATTAATTTGACCTGACCTGACCTGACCTGACCTGACCTGACCTGACCTGACCGGACCGGACCGGACCGGACCGGACCGGACCGGACCGGACCGGACCGGACCGGACCTGACCTGACCTGACCTGACCTGACCTGACCTGACCTGACCTGACCTGACCTGACCTGACCTGACCTGACCTGACCTGACCGCAGACTGGGGGAGACTGGAAGCTGGCCGCCGCTGGACGAGGCTCTGCAGACGGGCGGAGAGGTCACCAGTGCCAACGTCACCGGACTTCTGCCGTTCACCGTCTACACGTTCCGCGTGACATCGATGAACGGACTCGGACGCAGCGGACCCAGCGAGCCGTCCTACCCCGTCCACACGCTGAGAGAACGTGAGTAAATCGTACATACATCACCAGACTATCGGATATGCACGTAGGATTGCGGCCGGAGCAATAGTAGATAACTTATTCTTGTATTTTGCACAATTTTATTTGAATAAAATGTGGATTATATACATTGTGCTATGACAGGGTGCAACACAGGGCATAGGACAAGCGATGAGTGTCGGTCACTGATGGGTGCTAGCGATCATCGTTTCTCGTAGGTGATTAATATTTAGGTATGTATTCACAGGGGCGTAGGAACTATGCTCAAGTTGAGGGGGGGGGGGGGGGGGGCATTCTGAAGTCGATTCTTTCCATGCAACGCCCATAGGTGTAATGTTAAAATCAAAAATGTTTGGGGGGAGGGCTACTCCCCCCCCTGCCCCCCTGTTCCTACGCCTATGTGTATTCATGCACGTGACAAGCATGGTGTCTTATTGTGGATGTGGGTATGCAAATTGACTTCGAATAAGTCATGTTAACATTGTAATGCAAACTACAACTGAATGCGGATCCCCTTTGTAAATCGACAGTTAGGTGTCTCCAGTGCAGGATACCATATTTACATAGCCGTATTATTGGCAGGTCCTGGTGGCGCCCCAACCTTCACATACACCCGTAACTTGTCGTCCACGTCAGTGGAGTTGGCATGGGAGCCACCTCCGAATGACACGATCCACGGGGAGTTTACCGGCTACCTGCTCAAGTATTGGCGTGCGGAACCGGGCCAGCGGCCCCGGATTGTCCAAAAAATGCTGCTCCGCGATGACACGCTCAAGGTCAGTGGGTCAGTCCACTGTTGTCAGGAGGGGAGGTCATGTGCTGGACTGATGCAGCTGCATGGCAACGCCAGGGAACTCATGTAAGGTAGCGTCGTCTGACGCAGACAGTGCACCTATGACGCTAAAACCGACGGTAGGTACCGAACACATCAATTTAAAGTAAGATCGAGGAAAACGGTACGGCAGGCAACGTGCCTGGTCGAGAACAGCGCGAATCAGAGCCGCGTCACTAGGCATGTGGATCTTCAGCTAAAGATTCTGTCGATGGACCACGATGAGATCTCTGTTTGGCGAAGATTCACCCGAACAGAAGTGTTCGATCAATTGTTTTAGTGCCGCCAAAAGGTGAGATCCATCACTTTCGAGTGCAAGACATACGCTCACAGGTGATACTTCGCAACCCTATCTGGAGTTGCGCCACATGTTTGTATGGTCAGGTCGACCGGAGTTAGAGAATGGACATCCACAGACAGGTGAGCTGTTTGGAGTGATATTGTAGCTCTGAGCGCTTTGAGCCCCTTTCTCTTAAAACAATTTTTGTCAAGTACTTAATTATATGCAGATAAGCCGTCATTTATTACAATTTTCCACACTGACAACATCGCAATATCATACGCCTCTCAAATTACAACTTTGTAGGCTTCCAAGAGCCACTCCTTGTCTGAAACTCACGGGAAATCACAATAAAATGAAGCAGCTCCAACAACTTGGATATTAGTTACGAGACGTTTAGACATGCATTTGCATATACTGTTCCAAAGTTTGCGTGCAGATTTGCTCAGACACGGTACCGCCGTCAGGGTGGCGACAGGCTGGCCAGGAATGTGATGAGCCTCTGGGGTGAATGCAAGCGATTAGAGTAGATATATCGGCCCAGTAATCCTGATTACAGAAACAGGTTTCAGATCTAAGAAGATGCCTTAAGAAATATAAGGATAAATTTAGTTTCTTACTAAATCGTATGAGAAAAAATGAAAACGTCGGATACTTAATTCCAGAGATTCAAGGAGAGTCGGGCCGTGTCACCTATTCGGGCCATGTCACCGGCTAAATGACTGAGATCGGCCGAAAATTAACACTTTTCCTTGTTTTTGTATGCAAAATCTGAGTAACTTCTACTATGGAAAGTTTATTTAATTAGATCCTCCATGACTGAGCTATAGAAATCAACTGATATGTTGGCATTGAGCTAGACTTTCCAGTAGTTGATCTCCCAAGGCAGCCTTGTTTGCCGTTCTGGATCTTCCAGTGTCCCGCTCAGTCTTCTGATCTGATGAAGTTAAACCGCGCCCCGATGGGCATCTGAGACAACTTCACCCTGGTTGGGGGGGGGTCAAAATTCCCCCCCCCCCCCCAGTTACTCGAAAACCAAAAGGATAGAAAGATGCGAAAAAACGTTGAAAAGCTCTCAAGAAGGACATTCGAAATTACCTTAGGCATTTTTAGCTCAGGTCAATATTGAGGTCACCAGAGGTCATCAAAAGTAAAATTTCCCAAGTTTAGGACTTTGCTCCAGAAGCCCCCAAATATATCGGGAACGATAGCTAGGAGCACACGTAAAAAACAACAATCGAAAGCTCATAAAAAAAATGCATTGGTTTCCTCACATTTTGGTTAAGGTCAATAGTTAAGGCTCCAGAAGTCACTAAAGATCTCGATGACATTTTCTTCCAAATAGTTTTTCGTAAATAATTTTGTATCGATTAAACGTAGAGAAATAATTTTAGCACCATCGTATTTTTTTCGTCAGGACGCTTCGTAACATATGGTGATCTGATTAGGTTAACTTCAAAATTTGACCTCAGGTTAAGGTCATTTGGTGACCCAGGTAGATAATGTTGCATATGGGGCGATGTCCATAGCGTATTGACGAGGCAAACACAGTACTGCGCTATTATTTGCATGTTTATATCTTTAAGTATGTGAATAAGTAGCCTTCTGCTCATGTTATATCTTAATTAAACTTGAAATAGGTATAACAAAATTACATGAATATATTTCGACTTGTGTCATCCTCAGAAACGACTAACTCGAAAACCAAAAGGATAGAAAGACGCGAAAAAAGCGTTGGAAAAAGGATGACGCAAGTCGAAATTCTGAGGATGACGCAAGTCGAAATATATTAATGTATTTTTTTATACCGATTTCAAGTTTAATTAAGATATAACATGAGCAGAAGGTTACTTATTCACACACTTATATTCATCATGCTAAAATATGTCATAGCTCGCCTACAACAACTGGACCCAGTGTTTATATCTTTATTCTATCAAGCGTTATTGGCAAAAGAAGTCCTGGTGACCTCATATAACCTCAGCTGACCTTGCAGAGGTCATCAAGTAACAATTACACCTGGGTCATGAAGAATGAGCTAAAATAACGTAATTCTGAAAGAACTGGCCTGATCTAATGCACATTATCTGAACAGAAAGAATTTGTATATTTTCACATTTACTTATTACCAGTAAGACGCCTTAACACGCGCACGGCCGGGGGTTGATTTCAGGCCGCCCCCCCCCCCCCCCCCTTCCGGTTTTTCCTGAATAGCGGGAAAACCGGCGGCGTGCAGCGCCGCCAAATTTGGCACAGATATTTGTGCATCAATTACCCACATAGTCTATTAAAAAATACCTCGGTTCATCTCAGGCCAGGTCACCAGGCCAGGTCACGTGACCCCACCTTCAAAAGTGTGCTGTCATACCACAGCCACAGTTGTCAGCCGATCGGTTTCAAACTTACAGCATTTCATAAGGCCATAGATACCTACAATTCATTCATCTCAGATTTTGTATATTGGTGACCCTAGGTCGGGTCAATTTCGTGACCTCCCATTGGGGGTCAATGGGGAAATATTCAAATGCTTCCTATTCCGAGGATACGCATGATATCAACCCAATTCCTACTGGATCATGCTATCATAGGCCATACATGATGATCCAGGTGCAATTTTTGTTCAGTGACCCCTACAGGATCAGTCAAGGTCATCCGAGGTCACCAACACTTTTTGTATATAACTCTCGACAAAATTAAGATAGATAAGTGAAACCGATACTAATGTGTTTGTCTCATTGAGACACGTCTCCAATATATAACTTTACCTACTTGGGTTACCACTTGACCTTGACCTGAGGTCAAGTGTCTATGTTGACTTGACCTGGTCAACATTAATATGATTCGAAGCGCCTTGACGATAAAAATAACGATGGTGTCACAATTATTGCACTATCTTTATTAGGTACAATGTTATTTTGAAAAACAGCTTTGCCAAAAATAGCCTTTTTGACATTTGATACCTCTGGAGCTATTGACCTGATATAAAATTTGAGGCCACTTTAGCGATTACATTTTTGAAGAACTTTTTTCAAGGCCCATTGGCTTTTTCCGTTTGTTCCTAGCTATCATAGTTCCTGCGATATGTGGGGTTTCTGAGCGAGAGTCCTAAAACTGGAAAATCTGACACTTGATGACCTCTGGTGACCTCAATATTGACCTGACATAACAAAATATTGATATACTTTCGATAGAGCATGTCTCGAGCTATCCAATTCCGTTTTCTGGTTGTCACTACGTTACGTGTTTTTTTAGATCTTAGGGGGGGGTTGAAATCACCCCCGCCCCGGCCGTGCGCGGGTTAATCGGCGAAAGACGAGCGAGCCCGTAGAAGCACGATAGTTTCTGAGTTACGGAACAGGGGTGTGCACGTGTGAACGTGCACTGTGACCCAGAGTTTGACTTGTGCGACATTGCCAGTAGTGTGGTCTCAAGCCACACACCAAATTTCAGCTTAATCGGTCCAGCCGTTTCTCAGCTATAGAAGGATAACGTTTTCTGACACCCCTGACGCGGCACGAGCCACGCACCATGCTCACCCCTCACGTGAAACGAAACATGTCAATAACATAATTGATTGAATGGGGCTATCATATGGCGAAGACCGATTGTCAATCAGATGCGGGATTCCAAAGATATAAGCTCCTCAAAAGCGTTACGGTCGGCCGGGTCGTGTCGGCCGCAATTACATATGTGATACAAATCACGTATTCAGTGAGGACTCGCACTTCGCACTCGCTCGTGATGAGGTCACGAAATTGACCTGACCTTTGGTCGCCAATATACAAAATCCGAGATAAACGAATTGTAGGTACTTATGATCTTATGCAATCCTGTAAGTTTCAAATCTCTGGGACAAACACTGTGGCTTTGGCTCGACCACAAACATGTTTTTTGGAGATAAGGTCACTTGACGTGACCTGGTGACCTGACTTGAGATGACCTGAGGTCATTAAAAAAAATGTGGGTAATTGATTTCCAAACAGCTGTGCCAAATTTGGCGGTGCTGTGCGCCGTTTCCCCGCTATCCCCGAAAAACCTCAGTGGGGGGGGGGGAATATGACCCCCACCAGGGCGAGGGTTAAATAACAGATATCGATCTTAGATGATACCTGCGATGAGCAACTTTAAAGTATATCTTAACCCTTTCGGGATCTTGAATCACATAATATTTTAACCAAATTTAACAAGAGCAGATCAGATCAGATCAGATCCATTTAAATCCAAGGAAAATGTTTGCCTTCTTAAACTTATGCGTTCGGAAATTATCGACTATGGAATTTGTATATGTATCATGTCTATTGTCTACACTCCAAGGAAACAATGGATCTTAACCCTCGCCAGTGCAGGGGGGTTGATGCCACCCTCCCCCCTCGGTTTTTCGGGAATAACTCGCGTAAATATCAACCGATTGCGATGAAACTTTCAGTACCCTATTTGTGACCAATTTGACACATATTCTGAAGGAAAAAAATTAAGTTGTAGGTCACATGACCCGTGACCCTTGACCTGTTTTTCAAGGTCATGGCAGGCGCAACAGGGCTCCCGTAATATTGATCCTTGTAACTTGTGCAGTTTCATAGTGTTTGTTGTTCAGGAAGCATATGCACAGGTGTTTCCAGGTGACAGTTGTAGTTTCCATTGATATTGTGACCTCGATTGACCTTTTCAGAGGTCAACCGAGGTCACTGACCTCCAATGACCTCATATTACTTTTTTGGCTTCTAGCAGTTTCTAGGACATTTTGTGACGCTGATTTCAAATGTGGGATCCATTTTACATAATGATATGTTCCAGTGGGGTCATGCGTCCCAACAGGTCAACCGAGATCACTGACCTCAAAGGACCTGACATGACCTGACATGACCTTTTTGGAATTTGGCAGTTTCTAGGACATTTTGTGACGCTGATTTCAAATTTGGCACTCATTTAGCATATTTGTATGCTCATTCGCGATTCTAGCTCGATAAAATTCAATGTATACGCATTTACAATTTTGGTTGATTTTGGGTCACTGACATCAGAGGTCACCCAATGAACTAGGCCCTTCAAATCGGATATCAATGGCTTCCTCTCGTGACAAGCAACACGCTCATTTTGTAATCAAAGCTCTAGCCCAATTAGGGGCGAAACGCTAGTGGAGGTGGGGAGGGGGTTGTACCCCCCCCCCCCCCCCCTCTCCTGCACGGTCACGCACTGATCGGACGCTGCACGGGGCGAGGGTTAAATCTTGGATCCCATGGATTTCACAACAAAAAGTGAAAAGCGGCTCCGGGATCCCGTTGGTTGTTTCAACAATAAAGCTACCTGCACTGAAAAACGCTTGTAAGAACTTCATGAATTGTTCTTTCCAAACCTCCGTCTACGTCATTGTAGCTCACGGGTTAACAATCCGGTGATGACTTGTTTCTAACCTAAGTGCTGAAGAGTGGTGAGCCGCTGCTTTATTGAGTCGACTTCTGTCTTCCTCATTACCTGCCTTCTTCCGTAAGAAGGTTCTCCTAAAAGCTACGCGGAATTACATCTTTTGCGAGTAACTTCTCCAAAAGTTATTTTACTAGTGTTAAATAGATTATTGTACGCGCAGACATTTTTCTTTTCGAGTTGGCTGCACGTGCGCCGTCTCTTCCGCGCGCGTACATTTTTTGGTAGACAAAGAAGTGCCACATCTATCGATAACTGCAAAGGTTGGCAACAATCTGGCAACCTGGCGACATTTCCGCTACATGGCTAGGTTGGATGTGGCACAGTGCCTCTGCACACATAGTCCTCTGTAGCTTATTGGATAAAATGCCAGGATTTCATGCTGGGGGCGGCTTGTTCGAATCCCCGGCGACGGCTGTTATATATTTGTTAGTCATGGCTACGAGAAAACGGCAACCTGTTCTTCATAAAGAACATGGGAGGGAATGCTCCTTTCTGAAGAGGTTTGTCGATACTTCTTTGAGAAGAAACCGGTGGGTTATCAAAATGTGTTGACATATTTGAATAGGGAAAACGAGAAGCCGTAGCGTTCTTCAAGAAGTCCCTGGTTCTTGACTGTTTTGCAGTGTATACATTATACAGCTATAAATTATAAAGCTACCTACCTAAGTAATTCAAAATCGTAGAAAGAAGAGAAACATGTTTACATGTTTTTCTGAATTCGAAGATTTCCACCGGGCCGTCGCTCGGAAAGTGGGAGGAGCTTGTGTGTGTGTGTGTGTGTGTGTGTGTGTGTGTGTGTGTGTGTGTGTGTGTGTGTGTGTTGTGTGTGTGTGTGTGTGTGTGTGTGTGTCCAACGGAGCATATTGGCACGTGGAGCCCAAACGGCTGGGCCGATTTCGACGCGATTTCGACGCGGGACCGTTCGATGCGGCAACACTGCAGACAGATGATGGTACCATTTTTCGGGTAAATCGATGGCACGTGGCACGTGCCAAGTGCAAAGAAAATGGGCGCCAACATTTTATTCTTTGTTCGCCTGCTCAGGTCACACGGTTGGTGACACAGACTTGATACTCGCAGGTCACATGCGCGATATGCGGCAAAAATATATTAATGGCTGCCGATCCTGAGGGGAGGAAAAAACTCCAGGGGGTAAAACCAAATTAGGATTTTGACCCCAAGGCAATGCCCCGATCGCATTGCCGGCCTCTAGTTCAAAATCGTAGAAAGATGAGAAACATGTTCACATGTTTTTTTTCAGAGTTCGAAGATTTCCACGGGCCGTCGCTCGGAAAGTGGAGGAGCTTCTTTGTGTGTGTGTGTGTGCGTCTCTGTCCAACGGAGCATATTGGCATGTGGAGCAAAAAAACTCTTGGGGGGGTAAAACCAAATTACTATTTTGAAGGAGGGGCCCTCCGCCGTCAGCTGGTGCCGGCCGGCCGTGGATACTGTGCTGCACAGCAGGATACTGTGCCGCACAGCACTGAAGCACGCCACCCAGTGGCGGCTTGTGGTGACGTCACAGTTTGAGGTCACCGCAACGGCCAGTCAGCGGTGGCCTGGCCGGCCGGGACCAAACTACGGAATTATCGTACGATTTTGACCCCTAGAGCAATGCCCGATCGCATTGCCGGCCTCTAGTAAATAAATCCCAGCAATTGTATCGCATCCAAGTTCTCAGTGGATCTGAGATCCAGATCGCATCGCTCTGATCCCGGGATCGTTGTTTGGGCTCTGTGAACATGTCTCTATCTGCCTCCCCGTTGTCTGCCACTATTCAGTGGTGGCTTCTCGGTCACCTGACCGTCCCCAGAAGTGGATTGCACAAAGCTGTCACGTCATACAAGTATAGCGACGCCATTTGGAGAATGTGCCGCGGCAGAACATTGGCATCTGTCTGTGCATGAAAGCAGGCAGTGTGATTGCAAATGGAGATTGATAGATAAAACTGTGAACTCTTCGACTTTAGAGATCAGCACTAATTAAATCATGTTTTAAAGTTTATTGACAGCCTCGCTATAAATTCATAGTCCTCCCGTCTCGAGCCCCGATGTGCATAAATCGCCCAGACTCAATAGCAGTTGATCTGAAACTCGTTTGTCAGCCAGCATTTTCAGACTGCCACACATGCTATCAAGTCATGACACAATTGACAAATGCCTATCAAGGCATGATAAAATGGACCAATGCTATCAAGGCATGATAAAAATGGGCAAATGCCTATCAAGGCATGATAAAAATGGGCCAATGCCATGATGCAAATGGACAATGCCTATCAAGGCATGATAAAAATGGGCCAATGCCTTCAAGGCATGATAAAAATGAACAATGCCTATGAAGCTATGGCAAATATATCTACAAATCAATGATTATTTATTTTCTGGTATTTATAAGAGCTCGATGTCTACGTGATCTTATTGTTGTTTGTTATGTGCTGGCCTAGTTTAGTTAACGCATCCTAAAAAAAATGTCTTCATCTGGAATAAAATAAAATAATTAATTAGGTTGTAAGATGAAATGAAAATAGTGACGCGCATTTCGTTGGAAATAAGTCATCGCTGTGATAAAAGGTGACGTATACTTTAACCAGGGCATGGACAAGACTGAAAATTATGACAATGATTATGACTATTGAGATACATATTAACCCTCGCCCCATGGGTGGGGGGGGGCTGACAGGCCCCCATGAGGTTTTTCTTGTATAACTTGTTATATGCGGCGCATCTTACTGAACTTTTCAGTAGTTGACTTTACAACAATTATACGTATGCTGTAAAAATTTATTTGAAATTAGTTGAGTAGTTTTGGGAGATGATCTGTTTTGATGACGTCATGTTGGTGAAAAACTATAAATATTTGAAAAATGGTAGAAAACAGAGTTTTAACGGAAATTGCAAACACGATTCACCAATCATACAAAATGACATTTTCTTTAAAAAGAATCTCGGATTTGCACAAATTTTGGGTTTTTGACCACTAAAATAAAAATAAACTTTTGTTTAAATCCCACAAAAACAAAAATTTTAAAAGATATTAGAAAAACCGGAATATATGTGAGAGAACTGAGTAAGGGCAAAACTCATACCAAATTTAAAAGCAATATCTTCATTTTGACTGAGTGATGGCTCCTAAGTGTAAGAAACTGATGACGTCATTTTTGTTTAAAATTATTTTTTTTACTTTTTTGACAAGATACGAACAAATAATTACCTTTTCTGTATTTCTGAACCACAACTGGTCTAGGAACATGCCTTTTATTTACATTTATCATTTCTAATTTTGAGGTTTTCTGAAGAGCAAAATCGCTGTTCTGGACGTGGTAAATCCGAGGTCATTCACTTGACCTGGAAGGTCATCCGTTAACCTGAAACTAACAATCGCATACTGTTAAATTCATCTCATGACAGGCAACGTGCTGGTTCTTACTGCATTGCTCTAAGTTGATTGGTTTAGAAGTAGTTAACAGGGGGCCTGTGAGCCCCCCCCCCTACCGTAGGGCGAAGGTGAAAAAACTCCCGTAGGACGAGGGTTAATACAATACAACCAGTAACACGCGAAGTTGCGATGAACGAGCGAGCGCAAAGAAAATGTATAGTGAATTTAAACTCCATCGGGCAAGTAGTTTCTGAGATACAAAAAGGTGTGCGCATGTGCGCACGTGCAGAAGCACCCCACCCCTGATTTGTGGGG